>VWZK01005208.1:333342-365152 GCA_013396935.1 Baryphthengus martii | reverse complement strand
GACGTCAACCTGATGTTGGGGATGGGTTTAGGATGGACACTCCCAATCAGTTCAGAGCTTTGATTAATCAGCAGATACTGGCTCTCAGCACCCACAAGAACAAACTCCTGCAGAGCACCCAAGAGGGTACCTGTGTCCCAGGGCCGCTCAGGAACTCAGGGTGTGAGGACATTTTTTCTTGTCCTCTTTTCATCCAAGAGGAATGATTCCCGATTCGTCCACGTCACTTTTCCACCCTTTCCCTGAGTGCTCCTTGCTTGGAGAATGCTTCTCTATGCTTCCTCTGCCCCAACATTATTTCTTTGGCACTGGGAGTCTTTATTTTCCCAGCACGGTGGCTCCTCCACAGAGGCACCGACTTGCTTGCTGCCCCGCTCTGGTTTTTCAGCTCTAAATCTGCCGATTTCTTTCTTCATTTTCTGCTTTCCCATGTCCCCTTTGCCTACCCCAGGCATTACGCTGGTCAGAACAGCACGACGATTTCTAATTTTCAGGCTGCCCCTCCTTTCTTGCTGCAGTATCCTTCCAGAAAAGAGCCCAAGTTTTTGCCTGGTGGAAATGACTGTTATCTCCAGGACACTTTACACATTACTTCCACGCCATTTGGAGTTTTCCGCCCCAGTAGTTTCTATCGCGTCTCTCATTTCACTCCTCATGCACGTGTTTTAAAGGACCAGGGTCTCCTATTCACTAGTGAAGCCAGACGAGCGACAAGGCTGCTGGACGCGGAGACCTTCCTTCTCCCCAGGACACCAGGACATCACGCAAGACCCTTTGACGTTCTCCAACTGGCGTCACAGTAAATGCGTCAGTAATAACAACAAAAACTTGCACACGGATAACCTTCAAAGGCAAGGACACTGCCAGGCCTGAGCATCTGCGTCATCCCACAGTAGCTTTCTCCATGCAAGGAAAGGAGAGACCTCCATGAGCGTCCCAGTTCTATGCAATCCCCTGCACCCAAGCCATGCCACTCAAGTCATTTAGGTTGGAAGAAAATGATCGAGTCCAAGCGTTAACTCACCACAGCCAAGCCCACCACTAAACCATGTCCCTCAGCACCACATCTCCACGGCTTTGAAATCCCTCCAAAGACGAGAACTCCACCTCTCTCCCGGGCAGTGTGTTAAATCCTCCATGTTTTATACAGGTGCAGCATGGCCCTTTTTAATAAACACTTCACCCCTTGACATGTATCTCCATAAATCCTGGAGACACCTCTGATGCGGGCAGTGCAAACCCTTCAGCCCACACACTGTGTTTTCCTCAGTACCCTGCAGCCTGTTTCATTTAAGCATCTTTCTTCAGTGCTACCAGAAGTGAGCAGGGAGAAGATGAAGATGTCAGCTGCTGCCCGGTGTGCTTCCAAGCTGAGGCTCTTGATGAAAGGAACCACCAGCATCCATGAGCCAGAGTAAAAGCCCAAGACAGCACCTGAACTTCCCTGCACTTCAACAGCCCATTTATGTTTTGCTTGTTTGTGGAAAGAGGGGATCTTTATGAACATCTACAAACTCAATCCAAATGAGCCAAATGTACCGAGTGCCGACACACATGGCATCCCATCCATTGGAGTAAACCATGCCCAATGACTTGTATTATTCGCGTCCCTCAGTCCTCACCCAGCTTCTTCCATTCTCAGCTTCCCTTCTTTCTGCTCTTCCACTCGAGTGCAAAGGCAGGAGATGGGCACCAGCAAAGCCTCTCCATTACTGATGCAAAAGGGCATCCAACGGCACCGTTGGCAAAAATCTTGACTTGGCAATTTTTTCCATATAAAGATACTTTTTAACACTCAATCTTCCCAAGCAATATAGAAATAGCCCCATCTTGGTGGATCATGCAGGCTGGGATTGAGAGAGGAAGAGAGAAGGAATGATTTTTTGGAAGGATATTAGATTCTGCCTAGTGATTACAGAGCAGGTGAAACCCTCTCAAAAGGATTATCTCATCCAGCTAAGAGATGGCTTTTTAATAGATGGACAGTATGCCTGCGATTAAGAAGGGAAGGCATACCTTTCACAACATGTCTCTGCTTCCATGAGTTTGCTGGACAAAGCTGCAAAGTAGTTAAAGGTACTTCAAAAATGATTCTTATTTAAAAAAAAAAAAAAAGCTGGGAAGGAGAAACATCAAAACAACGGCATGGTGACCACATCTGCCAAGCCAGAGAGACAATACAGAGATGTAACCTGGTATTTTGCCAGCCACCTATCCCCCCAGGGCTGATGGAAGCTGGATTTGAAACCCTGCGACAATAAACTCGATTAAAAGTGAGGATGCTTGGTGAATTCGGCAGATGTTTCACCTGTTGCAGATTATCACCACTGGAATGTTGCCAGGTGATAAGGCATCAACTACCTCTCTGGGCAACCTGGGCCAGGGTCTCACCATCCTCAGTGCAAAAATTTCTTCCTTCTCTCTAGTTTAAATCTCCCTCTTTTAGTTTAAAACCATCACCCTCGATCCTCAGCACTGGCCGTGATGGTGATCTGTCATGGTGAAGATGAGATGAGATGAGATGCTTGCCTACCCAGGGAAGAGAACCAGCTTGCTTCTGGCCAATAGTGTTTAATGAACATAACTTGAATAATTAGCTAATTTCTTTTTTTTTGTTGCTGCTCCAGGAATTTTTTATAAAAAAAACAACCAATAACAACACAACAACAAAACCAAAATACAAACACCTCATAACTAAATAAAATTGCACCTGAAATGCTGTGGAGGAGTTTGAGACACTGGCACGTTTTGTGTGTGTAAAGGTGGCAGTGGGAGGGGAAGCCTGGACCCAGTGGATAAGTTATTCCTTGGGAATTATTTGTGCACACCCAAAATTCACACAGAAGTGTAAAGGTCAGGGAGAGAAGGAAAACAGTGAGCAGGGAGAAGGGCGGGGGGGAAAGGAAGGAGAAAAGAAAGTAGCCAGCAATGATTATAGATTATTTTACAACATGGCGGGAACATCCTTCTTATCAGCTCTGTTATCATCGCCTTCAATTTAAAGGCTCTTTATTTAAAGAAGGAGAAGCAGGGGCGGGGGGAATAAAAAAAAAAACAAACCGAAAGGTAGCTGGGAACGTGCAAGGGAATGGCTAATGCAGCTGAACTGGGAGCTCCCGCTCATTGCAGCTGCTTCGTATGCGCAGCGTCGGGCCACGGAGCCATCGCAATAGAATTATATGAGCCCCTGAAGACACCCGGGCAGGATGGCAAGGAAACTGATGTAATTACCAACATTATTAGCATTAAAGCAAAATAATAATTTTAATTACAGCTAGGGCTTTAGGGGCCTTCTTTCAGCCACCCTGCCCCTGCTCACCATCTCACATGGCTGCGTAACAGGACAGGGCAGTGACAATCCCCCACTTTCTCTCCCCCCTTCCCTGCTAAACACCTTTCTGCATGATTTGGAAAAAGAAAAAACAGCATAAAAGCCACTGTTTCAACTACATCACCGTATTAAGGTTGGAAATGGTGACCAGCAGCTTGTGAAGGCTCAATCCCTGAGCAGAAGGGATTGCTGTTGATGGCAAGTGCCTGCCTGCTTCCCAATTAAAATAAATTAGTAAATCAAGACTGAGTTCAGGAGATGTGACACCTGCAAGGTGGGCTGTCACTGCTTAGCTGACACTACGTGCTGCCCAGAAACTTTCTTTTCTCTTTTTAAATGCCTTTCTTTCACATCCTTGCCCTTAACTGGTGCTTGCTTGAGCTCAAGATGAGGTGAGCATGGTCCTGAGGTGGATGGTTCTGGTTGTAGATGCCTTTTGAAAACAGAGCCCTGCTAGAATTAGTATCTCCTGTCAAGTCACAGATACTTTTTCACAGTGCAACTGTCATCTCATGAGTGGCTGGGGTGCTAAATGGCAGTCTCTGGGCCAGAGCCTGGCTGAGGAACGCTTTTTGCTGGAAGATGTAACCCAATAATACATATTACTTTATAAATCACTCAGTGTGTTAACTGTAATGGGAGGACTGAAGTCGGGGAGAGCATCGGAGAGAAAACCCTTCTGGAAACCTCCTGAGGGAACATTCAGCAAAGAAACTATTAATATAGGGACCTTTCTGCAAACATGTGACGACTGATGATGCTGCAGGACCAAGAGAAGGCCACAGACGGTTTGCACTTGATCAGCAAACTCAGGATGCTGGGAGGTTATGGGGGAAAACAGCTCTTCATAAGAAGGTACTCGACTTGTTTACTACACCACAGAACATTCTCAACGTTTGTGGAACCTCTGCAGGACCCAAGCTGGGGTCATGTAGATGGTGTAGGACCTGGAAGCAGCAGATGCAGAAGAGCGTAGATGCAGAGGCATGTCTTTTAGGCATAAGTTTAAAGACTGTTCACTTCAAAGGCAAATGGAGGGCTGAGTGGCTCAGAAGGTCTCATGTTTGGAAGCTGGGACAGAAAAGTCAACAGGCACCCAGGAGGAACAGTCCACCTTGGTCCCAACATCACACCAGGTACCACAAAACCAACGTGGTAGCTTGACTCCACTTCATTCGCTTGCTCCACATTGAAGCATCGACCCGTGACAATCCGACAAGGCTGAGTTTCCTACAGATCCAGTCAAATGGAAAAATAGATCCGAAAAAGCAGAGTGGACTTGTCAGAAACCGAGGCGTTGCCACCACAGCCTGCCATGGGCTCTACAAGGTCTCTCTCTCCTGATTTAAACCCCTGAGATTCTCAGAAACAGAGTACCCTGGGGACAGATGAGAAAGGTAAATAAAAGGCTGCGTGCAAGAGGTGAAACACAAGGGATGCATCGCAGAGGAGAACCAACCCTGAAGGTCAGAGGAGCAAGCACATGAGCGGCTAACTAATGTACTACAGCAGCTCCACAGGGCACAGACCCAGGCGCGTACGTCCTAGCAGACTGGAAAGCTGTAAAAGTCTATTACAGCAAATCAAACAGCAGTCAGCATGACAGCCATTAGCCTGAAATGAATACACGAGAACTTAATGAGCTCTGGCGAGGCCAGCTTGGTGAATTAAGTTGCCAAGCCCAGGCAGGATTCCCTCCTTTTTCTTTACGGACTTGCAACACGGCCCGTGCCGCCTCGTTGCCTTTTGACAAGCAAATCATGGGGCGCCCTTGCCCAGACGGGATGGATGATTACGCTGGAGCAACGTCCCCCCTTCCCGCCGTGCGGTCCCTCGCTCAGCTATTCCAAGCAGGTACCAGCGATGCGATTAAGACACAATGAGCACGGAAAACCGGCGGCATCAGCCTGATGCACGAGCCATCCCCAATCTGGGTATCTGGAGCCGCCGCAACGCGGAAACTCTCCCCCCAGTCTTACGTTATGGGGAAATTGTGTCCACAGCCAAATAAATCCTCATTTTCAACTTCAATCGGGCTGTGTTAAACACCCGTCTTGGCGTTTTGAGGCAGCATTGTTTTTAAAGGTCAGTTTACTTCATGTTCCATTTATTTATGTGCACTCTTCTTTTGACTCTCCTAGTGCCACACAATAGCGGGGAGGTTTAAATAGCCTTGGCTGTTGCTGCTCCATTAGCTCGGACAACCGCAAAATCGATACATCCATTTATCTCAAAATTAAAAAGAGAAAAACCCTCATTAGCTGCCAATTCCACACAGAGCCAGGTTATGCAAAGCCAAGCTAGCACTTCTGCTCGCCTCTTCTCCGTCCCCAAGCTCCAGCCCCTGGTTATTCATTAGTTACAGGTCCTTCAGCTCGGCCTTTGGTGGTCCGTGAGACAGATTTTCCTACCCCACCTCCCTGCTGCTCACCCTGGCCTGAGCCGTCTGGAGCACGAGGGTAACCAAAGGACACTGTCACTCCCTACCATGACTGGTTGCCTGGCCTCAGCTGCATCCCAGGCGCCTCCTGGTTCTGGGGGCTTCAGCTTCTGAAGGCATATCTCCGTGCCACATCACCTCCAGCTTTGAGCAGTTGTGGACAAGCAGCGGTGGAAACCCATGGTCCACAAAGGTCTCAGAGCAAGTAGGCAGCTCTTCCTCGAGAGCTGTGTCAGCACATGCAAAGTTCATTGCTCTCATCTCCTGTGGGCCATAGCCTTTGGAGGGTCCACTTTAAGTGGTGGGACCCCATTCTCTGCTCTCATAGTGCCTGACAAGGAGCAGGTCTCTCCTCAGCAGAAGAGCAGAAATGCCTCCAGGATGCTGGCGGAGCAACACGTTTGTGGCTCATTACTTCTGATTGGTGCCTTTGGTTAAAGATCACAGTTTGAAACTGGAAACTGGCACACAACGCCTTAGAATGAGATTACGCCAAGCTCCAGAGAAGCACAGCTCTGAACGCCAAGTGGTAGAGCAGGCGCGCTGGCGGAAGCCCCATGTTTGCTATACCCCAAACAATCAGACAGTCCAGGAGATCTTTCCCAGGAAAAAATATGAGTCATGGGCAAAGTAGTGTGACATGCAAAAAAGGAGGCTCTGAGGCTCAGCCTCTTCTTTTTTATTTTTTTGTCCAGATCACCTGCTCACAGGTCCCTTTCCTCAACCAGCCTTAATTTTTCAAACCAATATTGAACCTTTGCCCTCCCTGCTGCCCAGGTTTGATTTAGGTTAAGACTGGAGATGTGGAAGGCTGAAGGTTTGCACTATTGGCTTTTGCAGCAGAATCATAGAATCATTTGGGTTAGAATTGACCTTTCAGGTCGAGTCCAGCCATTAACCCAGCACTGACAGGTCACCACTAAACCATGTCCCTCAGCACCACAGCTCCACAGCTTTGAAACTCCTCCAGGGATAGGGACTCCACCACCCCCTTGGACAGCCCTGGCCAGACCTGGACGACCCTCGAGAGGAAGGATTTTTTTCCTAATATCCAACCTAAACCTCCTCTCATGCAACTTGAGGCCGTTTCCTTTTGTCCTATCTCTTGTTCCTTGGGAGAAGAGACGGACCCCATCTGGATTCAATCTCCTGTCAGGGAGTTGTCAAGAGCAAGGTGGTCTCCCCTGAGCCTCCTTTTCTCCAGGCTGAACAAGCCCAGGTCCCTCAGCTGCTCCTCACCAGACTTGTGCTCTAGACCCATCTCCGAGTGACAAGCAAGGGGAGGCATGTCACAGCTGCTCCAAGTGTATAAACACCGGAGTTTAACACAGCACCAGGGCATATGCAGAAACCCACTCTCCATCTCTCTCCACAGGTAGAGAAGGGAGTCCTCTGCACCATGTGTTGTAAAAAGCAAAACCAGGGGTAAATCTGAGGACAGGGGAGAGGAGACTGTTCTCCTCCAGTTCTACCGACACTTCTTTCGCTTTGCGGACAGATCAGCACTGGGAGAAGAGGCAACAAGTCAAGATGGCCACCCACCAGCTTCCAGAGGCCCAAGCAGAAAGGCAAGAGTGGGGAGCAGCTTGAGGCAGCTTTGCCAAGTCATTTTTGCATCGTTCACGCTTTAAAGAGGAGGAGAAATGACTCTGACCCAGTGTCATCTCAAAGGGAGGTTTCAGATGACTTGGCGCAAAGATGAGACTAAAACTCCCAGCTCATACATCACAAGCAACTTAATGAAGAAACCTCATCCTCGCGGCAGAGAGACAGGGAAAGATCAAAGCCCAGCACGGCAGGGCACCGGCAGCCGGCGTATTAAATAAACCCTTGTAACACAATCGTTCGTACCTCTCAATTACCAACGACTGCTTGATTTCACACACACACACAGCGCAACACTTGACCTCATCCACACCCTGGGTAAAATGGGCTCTGCACCAGGGTGCAAGAGGGAGAGGTTTTCTCCATGGAAGGTCACAAAATGCCCAAACCAGCTCCATGTTTCAAGCACAGTACCCTGACCTCACCCTCCTCCTAGCACCAGCAACCCTACTTTTCACTCCACATCTTTAAAGCCTAAATTCCCATCAGAATTCCTGGCATGTTCCTGTCAAGCTGAGCTCTACGTTCAGGACCTCTCCCTGACACTACAACAAGGAGTCACCTCCTTTGCAATGGCCAGCACAGAGAGAACAAGAGAGGCAAAAGGTTGTGGAAACTCAGTCCTTGCAGATACTAAATACTTGGCTAGATAAAGCTCTGAGCAACCTGAGCCAACATGAGAGTTCTCTGTACTGTAGTAGGAGCTTGGGCTGGATCATCTCCTGTGGTCCCTTCTTACTACTGCTAGGACATCGTGAGACAAGTCCTGCTACAGAGCTGTTAAAGGAAACCATAACCAAGGGAAGAAGCTTTGGGGCAGGACTCTGCCAGAATTCAGGCATTTGGATAAATACTTATTTCTGCCTCAGGTCACCTCTGTGACAAGAGCTGCACATCCTCCCTGGCTCAAAGGAATTAAAAAATAAACAGATGCCTATTTCCAGCTATTTCCAAACCGCACTTTTGACACAGGAAAGATTTGCACCAAGGCTGCAAAGATTCTGAGCTCCAAACTTCCTTTTCCACCTGCCTTCCCTCAACATCCAAATCATAGTCACTTTGTTCAGGCATCAATAAATTCCAGAGATTTAATCCTCCCTCCAACCCCAGTGAGAGCCCAGGGCAGGAGGACAGCCTTGTACTTTGGTGGCCCTCAGGCAGCCAAGAGGACAGCTCTGAGTTGGAACCAGACAGCAAACGTGGCCACTCAAGGAAGAGCCAGAGGCCAGGCTGCCTGGAGAGACTGCAGCAATCCCTACCTCTGGGATGCGGACGCTGTAAGGTTGGTTGTGGAAGCGCGGGGCGTTGTCATTCACATCTCCAACCTGGATGTTGACCGACCCTTTGATGACCTGCAGACAGGAGGATAACAACAGCTTTATGTGTGGATTTAAAACCTGGAGCAAGTTCCTGGCTGGGTTTGCTAACTTGAGTTTTTGGTAAGTGGTGGTTGGGGCAGCCCCACTCCCCAGAACCCACCTGGAGTGAAGCAAAAGGTCCCCCTGATGACCCACGCTCATCCTCCTCACTCCCCTCTGCCCGTGCTGCAGACCATGAAACGAGAAGTCACACTTACCCCTTGGCTGTCGCTGACAGAAAACTCAACTGTGAATTCTGACTTGGTCTGAAAGTGAAGGAGAAGAAAAACATATAATTAAAGATCCTGTAGTTGTTTATCTGCAGATGGCAGGCTTGGGACTTCTAGCCAATGTTATTACATGCAAAACACTTTCAGGACCTTCAAGAACAGAAGCGGCACTTGAGTGCAATTACCTAAGTTGAGCAGAAAATGCTGAGAAATATTAATACCAGCGAGGGCTCCAGGAGAACCATGAGTCAGGAGGACATGGGGACTGAGGAATCCCTTCCCCAACTGGCAGCCGAGTGCTTTAAATTGACAACGAGGCTAAAAAGTACATGACGGGAAACCGTTGTCCAACTTTCTGCGACGTCCCCAACACTACAGCGCTCAAAACAGCGAGAAGGAGTAAGTGCAAGGCAGAGAAAAACAGTTTTCCACTCAGGGTGAGTTGCAACCTGGCCCTGTCTCCAACTGCGAGATGCAAGCAAGAGGGCAACAAAACAAAACAAAAAAAAAAAAAAAAAGAAATTCCAAAGAAGCAGCTCTGCGAATAGTTTTTGTTTGAGGTGACAATACAAAATGGTCTCGCTGAGGACATCGAAATCTTGCTGATGATGATGCTTTTTGCCCGACTCGCTTGTCACGCAGCAGTGCTTGGAGTATCACAGAGCTGGGAATGCCCAGGGTTTGTGGTGAGAACTGGATGAAAACCCAGAAGCCCATTCAAAAAAAAACAAAAACAAACCCCGTGTGGTCTCTGCCTCTTATTGTTTTAACTGAATTAATAGCTTCGTCTTAAATAGCAATACATTAAATTAAATGGTGCTGGGGTGAGGAGCAAGTGGGGAAAAGGTGATTAATTTAGTGTCAGGGCAGGGGGGTATTGCTAGTGGAGGCAGATCTTCTCTTCCTGACCTTTCTTTCCCCCAGCAATGGTTTTGCTCATGTTTTACCAGGAATGGACAGGAGGACTTGGACCATCACATCTATCTGGTACGTGAGCACCGGACAGTGTTTTGACTCCCCTGGTCCCAGCAATCTCTTCCCAGCCCCTGGGCCTCATCTCTGTCCGAGCTGCTAGAGCACAGCTTCATGTTTCAAAAGCATGGTGCAGGAAAGGCTGGAAAGCAAGCTTGAAATGACTCTCCATGCTGCAGATTTGGTTGATTTATTCCTAATAAGATCGGCTCAGGGACAGGCAGCAGCTACTGGTGCCCACATCAGGAGCTCTGCTCGTACCAGGGTAGCAATTCATCTTGGAGAAGAGTGTTTGGGAAACAGCTCACTGGAGTGTGCATCTCTTCGCTGCCACTCCGCATCCAAACAACCAGGGAATTCAGCCTGAGACATCCTTTCCTAGCTCCTGCCAGACTTACAGGCAGAAAGGAGAGCTGAACAGCTGATGGAGAGGAGAACTTCTGCTCCTCGTGACATCTCACCCTGCTGTGCTGGCATCTTCTACCCCTATCTCCTCCCTATCCATCAGTGCTATGGTGAGGGACAAAGCAACAGGGAAAGAAAGGAAAACTAGGAAATAAGTATTTAAATTTTAAAAACTCAGTAACATAAACAGAGAAAGCTGTCACATGCTAATTTCTGTCTCCATTCTTCATGCTTGTTTTAGACTTAGGACTCTGTCCTTTTTTTAAAAAAAACAAAACAACCCACCTCTTTTCCTTCTAATCTTTGTGGGGATGAAAAAAATCTTTTTAAACTTGCTTTGCCTCCATACAGTTGCTCCTTCCTCTTTTTCTCGATTTTCCCTTTTCCTGCACCATTTACCTTACTACGACTCCCTCTCCCTTTTCAAGTGTCTCTTTCTCCGCCATTGTATAAGAATTGATCTATTCTGCTTTTTTCTTCCTACCACTTTTCTCACATAGCTTTTTCCCCCTGGACTTTTTGATTGCACACATCCAGGCCAGCGTTCTCTGCTCCCAGCATGCTCTCCACCTCCATCTCTTCCCTCCCGAGGCATCCTGCTTCCTCCATCATAAATCACCACTTACCCCTTTCCCTTCTCCATACAAAGCTATGCACGTGTCTGTCTTCACCCTCTTCCACTTGTCACTGACTTTGAGCCCCTGGGTGAAGGTTTCTCTCCCAGTTCAGCCTGGCCATGCATGAAAGCTCTGCTCAAGCTCCTTTCCTTCCCTTCCCACCCTCCACCAAAATGCCCACCTAGAATCTTCCCACTCTCCACCTAAAATCTATCACCACCAGGCTTAAGGCTGGTAACAGAAGTATTGGAAAGTGGTAAAAATAAGAGGTTTATGATTCACGTTAGCAGCTGTTGGCACAAGCAGGCGAAGGGGAGAAGGGTGAAGAAAACCAAGAAAACCATTTTTTTTTTCCAGAGCCTCACTCTTAACTCTGCAAAATTGGGTTTGCCCTTCCCCAGCCTGAGCAGTACCCACTGTTCCTCTGCTGGCTCCAACCCAGACCGACCATCATTGCCAGAGGGTTGTTAATGGGTTGTTAATCATCACCTAAACCCAGGCAGTAGAAACAGGGTTGGAAACTAAACACTTTGCCCAAGTCATGTAGTGTTTTCCCAGTCTGACGAAGCTCCCATCCAAGCGCCTGTGCTATCCCTTCCTGCTTGCTCCAGGAATGCAGCAAGGGCCAGGGCTTTTGGAAGACAGGCACCTGGATGGGATACCACCTCTGCACACCAAAGCCATCATTGAAAACAGGGGTGTGGAACAGCTTCAAAGCAAGAATCTTGCCAGATTTAGCATCCAGCAGCCTGTATCCACAAGATAAAAGTCCTGATAATGAGATGGGAGAAGCAGGGATAGATACCTCACGTCCCTTCACACGCTGTTCTAAGTAGTAAAAAATTTCATCGGAATTCAGATTTAAAGAGGGAACCTGTGGATTTCCCTGAACGTATGAGCATCTTGGATCTTTGGTAGAGCATTTCCGTTTAGTCTTATCTTTACTCCCAGCCTCGCACATATTCTGGCATCCAGGAAAACCAACAAGCCAGCTCAAACCAGAGCACTCTGCTTATTCCCCATGTCCCAGCTGAGCTGGGGACAGGGTCGGGATGGGGAGGAATGCTCTCAGCAGCAAACAGTGTTACCTCTCTGTCCAAGGGCTGCCTGAGCCAGACAACACCAGTCACACTCTCCACCGCGAAGAAGCGGCTGGCCTCCTCCCCGACCACGCCGAAGACCAGCGGATCGTTGTCCAGGTCCCGGGCCAGCAGCTGAGTCACTGAGGAACCTGGAAGAGAGAGAGGAAAGAGAGCATGAGAAAAATGAGACAGAGAGGAAGAGATCCTGTCAAGAAACAGCCTCAAGTTATGCCAAGGGAGGTTTAGGTTGGACATGAGGAAAAATTTCTTCCCCAAAAGGGTTGTCCAGGCCTGGCCCAGGCTGCCAAGGGCAGTGGTGGAGTCCTCATCCCTAGAGGGGTTTCAAAGCCGTGGAGATGTGGTGCTGAGGGACGTGGGTTAGCAGTCACCTAGCAATGCTGGGTTAACAGTTGAATGATTATTTTAAAGGTCTCTTCTGGCCAAAATGATTCTAGGATTCTCTGAGAACAGGTCTTCTGCCTTCTTCCCTTAAGTCATCCCCAAACTATTTTCCCATGGTGCTACAGTGCCTCAAGTAGCAGGGAGAGTCAAGATGTGCAAGGTCTTACTGTTCTCTCCAGCACAGATAAACTTAATCACAGCTCCTCTCCCTCATCCTTCTCAAAAGAGAAAGTCACATTGGCTCAGCAAAAGCATGGCCATCTTCGCCACTAGAGATAGCGGAGAAACCCATGCCTTTTCTGGGGAAAGTGCCTACCAGCACTACTCTCCCCTTCCAAGAGCCACCACCAGCAGATATAACAGCATTTCCAGGTGAAAAGCAAACATCCTGAGGTCAAGAGCATGGATGTGATGTTCACAAGTGCCTTGATGCTCAGGGATTCAGCAGGGCCTAGAGCCAGACACACACCTGGTGTTGTTTTAAACCCGGAAGCTGCACGAAGTGTTGATCTTTCTGTCATATGAAGCACATACATCCAGAGAGCACGAGAGGAGTTGGGACAAACCCATCACTACTTTCTGCCAAATCACGTTTGAAGCATCTTCTGCAACATCCTGAATACCCCAGACAACGGAAGTCTTGCCTCATGGACACGTGACTGTAAATATCTCTTCCTAACGGCACCCAAGAGGCAACCCAGACCCAAGGAAATTGATGTATGGGGGCCACATGTCCCCTCTCTGATCTTCACGTGGCTCTCAGAGCAGGATGACTTCTACTGCTCCAAAAGCAAGTGACGGTCGCCACTCCTAGAAGCCTCATTTCAGCCCCATGATAACCTCCTCAAATCATTTTGGGCCTCTCCATGACACCACTGAGCACTTTCAGTCTGCTATGGCAGGTTTGCCATGGGTAGCTGCCTGTCATCCACCCAGTCGCTCTCAGTCTCCCCCTCAGCAGGACAGGGGAAAAAAACAGCAGGAAAAAAAGTTGGTGGGTGGAGATAAGGATGAGAGATCTCCTTGCCTGCCTGGCTTTGAGGAGGGAGGTGGACATCCTCTGTTTGAATGGTCTTTGGCAGTACAAGAGCACGTCACAACCCCAAATCATCTGGCCAAGGAGAAGAGATACCAAAACTTTATCCATCGGGGAGGAGGAGGGAAGCAGCAGCACAGCTCGTCGAGTGGAGTGATCTGGGCAATTACCAACCAGTTGGCTTGACATCAATCACGGTGGAAATAATGGGAAAAGCTAATACGATATTCCATTAATAAAGAATTAAATGATAGGAACATAATTAATGCCAGTCAACACGATTTTCTGGAAAATGGGCCTTGTCAAACAAACCTGATTTTACTCTTTGATGAGATTACGATTTTGGGCAGATAAAGGTAACTGCGAAGAAATAATAGACTTTTGTAAGGCATTTGACTTAGCGCTGCGTGACTTTGTGATGAAAAATTGAGTGCTGTACGACACCAGGGAAGCGCACTCGGGTGATGACCCAGCTACCTATCAGGCCCTAAGGCTGCTGATCATACCCAGGGGGACATCCTAGAGTGACATAGAAGTGCTGTCAGTACAAACTCAGGTGACAACACAGCAAGGAACTGGGAGGGCCAAGTGGCCAGGTGAAGTGCTTGGTAATTTAGGCTTGTTTGGTAAAAATCTGGATTTGTTTTTATAACTCTGCTTCAAAAAGGCTGATGGACACCTGCTGCAAAGGAGAGCATCCTGAAACCAGCCCTTCTGGCAGATCTGGAGGTTCAAGCATGCAAGGAGCTCATTCCGTGCCCTGGATGATTGAGTCGTAGTGGTCTCTGGGTACTTGGAGGAGGTGACATTAGGGCCATAACGCTGGTTCTGACAAAGATGGCAGTCTGCAAACTGGCCACATCAGCCTCAGGATTGGGTGCAAGAGGAAGCCGCAAATGTTCAAGAGCCAGCAAAAATGCTTTACACTTAACAAGGGCTTTAAAAGCTTGAACTGCTTTTTTTATGATAACGAAGAGCAAGATGACTCAGGGCATCTCGAGAATATCCATGAAGAGGACAAAATGTTAATAATTAAAGATGACTGTTCCAGACCATGAAAGCATAGCAAGACTCAGTACCCAACCCCAGATAAATTTCTATTTGGAGAAGGAATAGCAGTTGGTTTAAAAAGCACATCTACAGATAAGCACTGGAAAAAAAATCCTTCACTAACACAGGTGCAAACAAGTGACGGGTCACAACCAAGGACATTTAGGACAAAGATCCGAAAGTAAGAATCATAGAATCTTAGAGTCATAGAATCATTCAGATTGGAAAAGACCTTTCAGATCATTGAGTCCAACCGTTAACCCAGAACTGCCAGGGTACCACTAAACCATGTCTCTCAGCACCACGTCTCCAGGGCTTTGAAACCCCTGCAGGGATGGGGACTCCACCACTGCCCTGGGCAGCCCGGGCCAGGTCTTGACAATGCTTGCACGGAAGATATTGTTCCTCATGTCTAACCTAAACCTCCCCAACTCGAAGCCATTTCTTCTTGTCCTATCAATTATTCCTTGGGAGAAGAGCCCAACACCCATCTGTCTCCAGTCTCCTTTCAGGCAGTTGTGGAGAGCAAGAAGGCCTCCTTTTCTCCAGGCTGAACAATCCCAGGACCCTCTGCTGCTCCTCAACAGACTCGTGCTCTAGACCCTTCCCCAGCTCCACTGCCCTTCTCTGGCCACGCTCCAGCCCCTCAATGTCCTTCTGGGAGTGAGGGGCCCAAATCTGAACTTAGGATTTGAGATACAGCCTCCCCAGTGCTCAGTCCAGGGGGATGATCCCTGCCTTAGTCCTGCTGGCTGCTTCAGTGCTGATCCAAGCCAGGATGTTGTTGATCACCTTCGTCACCTGAACCATTCAAAAAACCACAAGAAGTCCCATTTTCCAAGGTGACCACATGGAAAGTGGTGGTGTCCTACTCGTAAGTAAAGCCAAATGAAAGCAAGCACACAGCGCAGCGATACTCAGCTCCACAGCTGGATTCCACACCCTCTTTCATGGAAGCAACACAAGAATTGTCAAGGGATTGCAAGAGCAGCACTAAAACAGTCACGTCAAGGCACCTGCATCACTGGGAAACCCTCAAAAAGCAGAGGGTCCCACTCAGACAGGATGAGCAGAGCCCAAGGAACTCCACATCTGTCAGAAATACCTCTTGAGGCACTTGCAGAGATAAATAACGTACCCCAGCTCTCCCCAGGGCCACAATGAGGATAGTGTTTGAGTCACTACAAACCCAAGTACCAACCTGGCTCTGGAAAAGGCTGATGAAACAGGGACAAATGATCCTTTTGCAGTGCAAAGTTATAGGCTCCATTTGTTTCCCCTCTGGAATCAGACAGGGCAGTTAAGTGTCTTGATTCCACCAGATAATCACAATTTATCTTGTCTCCTTTTGCCTTCTTTCTCTCAATCACAGCCACTTCTCCCTCTCTCACACATACACAGATTTTCTTCGCCTCTCTCCAAGTATTGAACTTTGACTGACCTTGGGAACACTTTTTTTTGGTGTGGTTCTTGCTTTTTCTTTTTTTTCCTGCTAGGATTGTTTTTTATTATTTTTTTTTAACGTTTGGCTGCTTTATGGCGTGTACTTCCCCCAACCCCCCAAAGAGGAATTCCTGTCTCAGCACCTTGCTTGCAGCTATAAAACTAGATACTTTTTTTGCCCTTTCATTTTCCTAAGGAAGAAAGTAGACAAAGAGGCTGTGCCCTCCCAATTCCTCTCAAATGGTTTTGCTTTCAAGAAAGGGATGAGAAAGGAGAAAAAAAGCAAACTCTCTAGGAGGATCTCAGAACTCCTAGAGGGTTTTGGAAATGCCAAAACCCAGGGTCAGGGAAAGAGTTGGAGGATGAAGAAAACGCCAGAGCAAGATGCTGACACAGCCTGCACAGGAATGGGGTGGGATGGAGGGCACTGGGATCCATCAGAAGGGGCAGGTTTCTAATTAGTTGCTTAATAACGATGTTCTTTCAAAAGGTCTGCTCCATATCCAAGTGGAGTTAATAGGAATCTCTCCACTGACTGCGCTGGCTTTTGGGCTCAAGACTTCAGGCATCAGCTACACTTTAATATTAAAAGCATTTTAATCCCAGCTTTTAAAAGTCAGAGCCTGTTTCTCCTTGGCTTGTCATTTCTCACCCCCCCTCGAGCTCTAGATCGTGTCTGCGGGCACAGTCACCACGCAGCTTCTTGGCTCCCTATCTTCTGCCACTGCTACCAAGAGTGGTGCAGAGCCTGCCAGCACCATGGGCACTCATCTTAGAGGCAAAGGGAGTTTGCAGAATAAAGAGCCATGAATATCTAAATAGCAGCAGCAAACGGATCAGAAACACCGGCCACGCTGGGGAACAGAGCAGCAGGAAGACAGCCCTCCTATGCCAAAAGCAGTGCCTACGGTTCTCCACCAAGGTCACAAGCTGGCAGAGAGAATCCTCAGTTGCTATTCAACTTCTCAAACCAACACAAATTTATTGACATAAAAATCATTTTAGCATCCACACCCTGCAGCAAGGGGTCACCTCATGTCAAGGCCACTACTGCGCTTTAGCTCCCCAAGTAGCTGGAAGGAAACCACCAGGTTTCCTTGGCTCACCCTCATTCCTTCCTTGAAAGGAAAATGGGACAATCACGTCCTTCCCACAAATATTTCTGATGTTAGGTGCTAGTCAGTCGCCCTGCCTTCCTGCCCCAGTCGACCCAGCATAGGCTTCTCCAATTAGCCCAGTTCATCACAGCAGCCTGGCCTCTGATGCGCTCAGTGTCAGGATTTGATGGAGCTGATTTTGAAATTCAAGCCCTATTCTTCCCATTTGTCATCTGCTCCCTTTTCTTTGCCTGTAATTCATTTTCTCTTTCACCTTTCAGGAAAAAAAAAAAAAAAGAAAAAAAAAAAACTGAAAGAAAAAAAGCCCTTTCCCTGATGTTTTCCCAAAGATGTTTTAGAAGAAAAGATGAAATGTCAATATCTCTGTGCTGCTGAGAAATGTGAGAGAGAGAAAAGGACAGTGACTCCCTCGCAAGGAAAATAAAGCAAAATCAAGTTTGAAGGAGGAGACCACAGAAAGTAGGAGCTGCTCCCATGTTTGGGATGAGGCTTCATAGCTTTCCCAGAGGTGAGGACAGAATGTGCACAGGAGATCCCACCTGAAGTGAAGGGAAAGAGCAAGCGTAGGCATGTCACAGAGGTCTAAGAGAGCAACCAAAGAACACTTGGGCTCTGGAAATCTCTTGCAAGCACTAAGGTCTCTCCATCCTCACTCCTGCCTCCTGGAATAGTTTCCCTGTCCATGCCACAGACAGCCATAGCTTATGCAGAAGATGTGAGCTTCCAAAGGCTAACCACCACATGCTCCATACTACTACCACCAGGAAGACCTTGTTCCTCACAGGTGGAGCACACGCCTTGGGTGAACAATAAAAGAAACACTCACACCATGCAAGCACGCTGAGATTAAATCCTGACCAATACTTTCAGATAATGTTCAGGGATATCCAAAAGCACATCACAGGTACAAGGGCAACCCACTCATCCATCTCCAAGCCTTTATTCCAAAGCAGGCGGCTACGAGCTCATTTCCATAAACACAACCTCAACAGATACTCTCTGGGCTCCTTCTCATAAGGGGCTCAACCACTTGTCCTAAAATGTCCCAGGATGACTCAGCAAAGAAAGCTTCCACTCCTACAATTCAAGTTGAGCTCAACATTACACACTTCTCTTTCCAGGTGCTAATGCGAAGCATCAGCTTACCCCACCAGCAAGGCTGTCTCCGCTCCGATGACTGTGGAGATTACTCCAGTTGACTGCAGAGTGAGTGAAAAAGGACAGAGAGAGACACCAGCCCCTTTTAAAAAGGGTCTTATAATAAATAATTGAGAAAAAAACAGTTTCTGCCATCAAAAAACCCCAGGAGGTCTTCACCAATTAGGGGAGGAAAAGCCCAGGACAAGTCGGTCCAGGAACCACGGGCGGTGCTGCCATCGCTCATCACATACAGGAGAGGAAGGAGCCAAACGTGGAGGTGACAGGGAAGAGGGAAAACAAATCTGTGCAGTCACAACCATTTCAGAGAGAGTTTATCAAGCTGGGAAGCGAAAGGTACAGCAGAGTCTTTCTCCTAAGTTCCTCAGATGCTCAAAGCCGAAGCAGGAGCCAAAGCCTGTGATTTCTCTGCTGCATTTAGTTATTTTAAGTGGGGAGTCGATGTCGAGATGGAATCCATAAGCAGACCTGACAGTCGGCAGTAAACCTTGGAAAGAGGCATTGCCTGCATTTCATTTCCTCCAGCTCTCATAGAGACTCTTCAAAGGATGTTTAAAGCCATTCAAAGGGAAGAGAGTAGCAGTGGGCGAAGAAGGACCAAGCAACCACACCAAGGGCAGCCCTAACAGAAGGCTTTCTTTGGTTTACTTTGCTATTTACCCAATGCTTCTGCTAACTTGACAAGAGAAATGAGAGGGGGGAGAATTACCCCACCCCCCAAAAAAAATAAAATCAATGGTGTATTGAACTTTCTTGACATTATCATTAAAGCAAACAGAATACCTGAGGCTCTCAGGTGCTGGGCTGCCAGCCCACACACGGGCAGAGAAGTGACATCCTTCCAATTCAAGTCAACACCTATATTAGCATACTGAAGACAGAGGAATTTCCCTCCATCAACCTTCAAAGAAGTCTTACACCAACGTAGAGCTCAAGCAAGCTCTCCAAAACCAGTTTTGAACATACATCTCTATGCCCATGCTGCACTTTTGCAGTGGTTGGAGGTCAGCACCTTGGCTTGGGGACAGTAGTTTATTAACCAAACGTCTCCAACCAGGCTGCTGAAATCACCAACACACCTTAGTTTTGCTGTGGCATCTCCATATCTGGCCAGGAAAAAGGGATTTAAAAAAATCCTCATCCCTGGATGAGCAACCAGCAGTGGGTTCAATAGGTTCTGGCCTCTTCTCTTTCCCTGGATCCAGCGACTCCTGCCCTCTGGATCACTACAAAACCCACAGCCCAACCTGGGACAATGGAAGAACTTGGAGAGGTTGCAAAAATGGAAAGGACTTCTGTTTCTAGTTGTTTGGGAAGGAATAGGCTGTATCGGCATGAAAGAGAAAAATAAATACAATTGCATCAAAAAAAAAATCAAAACAAAACACCTCAGGAGAGTAAAATAAGAAGAGAAACACTTGTAAACAGACAGAGTCTGGGTCTGCTAAGATATTCCCGGTGTGAAAACGACTTCCACACTTAAAAACCCTTCTTAAAAGTAATTTCCTCTCCAAACAGCCTGGGAGCCTCATAATTACCAACAATGATCACAGACCCATTCATTTCATCCTAAAATTAATACATCATGTTTGGAACGATATCGTATTAATTTATCACAAGATTTATGAAACTTGCACTTTTTTTCTAATGAGTTTTATGCAAATTCTGCTCCATCCATTGTTTGTGCCACAAGGAAAAGGTCCCTCGCAGAAGCTGCTCTGTCAAAAAGTCTCTTTCACTTTTATTGATATCTGTCCTTCCTTCCTCATTCTCACAATAAAGAGGGGGAAGGAGAGGAGTTGGTTCCAGACAGGCTGTGATTCCGTTCCGGAGCAGAGCCCAGAGCACGAGCTAGGAGAACAGCCTCATCACCAGGATGAGGTCTGCATGGGAGCCAAGCCATTCAAGGCACTTAGTCTTAAACTAATTTTAAAGGAAATTAACTGGTGGTTCACTCACGTCTTATCTGAGAAGGGTGAGAGAGCCAGAGGAGTACTGGGGAACTGTGAAATGAAGAGTACTCCGACTTTTCAGAGCGGAAAGTCTGTGCTTGGTAAACTTAGAGAATAAACACAAAAAAGGGGAGCGACAGGGCTAAACACCAAGGGAAGTGTAAGCGCTGAGCATTTTATGGTTATAAAGGGGGAAATCACACCAGATTAACTTGATCTTTTACAGCAGAGCTGTAAATTGAAGACAGGATTGCACAAGGTGTCCCATCAGCCCAGGAAAGCACTTGGTACGGCACCTTACAAAGCTTGGAAGACCAGGGCAATTCTCAGGAGCGTAGGCAAGACGGTACAATGCAGGCAAGGCCGTTTCCAATTCAGCCATGGCAGGAATATTGCCTTCATTTCTGAGCACTGCCAACTGGAAATCAGACTGAGATCTTCACCAATACCTTCATGGCTTCACCTAGGAGGCTGGGAAAAGAGATTCTTCAAAACCTCTAAATATGACATGGAGCCTTGCTCCTTGGAGCTGTCCCCATGTGACTACTCAAAACTATTCATGGAACACGGGTAGGGGTGGGAGGAGGCAGGATGAACTGAAAAAAGCAAAGGAAAACATAAATCTGGGGTTAGTGGAAACACCCTGGCAGCGAGATCCTAGTGGAGTGTTAAATAATGACAAAAAGTCCCATCATCACCTGAGGGCTTTTGAAACTGGCCTGCAGAAGAAGATACAAAACTGATACTGAAATAGCCTCCAGAAGCACTGACTAGATGAGATTCAAACCCCAATTTTAGCAGCTCCTGGGAACAGGGAGGAGGGTGCTCCCCCTCCCTGTGAAGGCAAACTCATTCCCTCCGCATGGCCAAAAATCTCCATGAGCACTGCGTCATGGGATTGCCTCGTGCCCGTCTCCGAAACGCCTCGAACACTCTGTACCCTTCCACGCCCCCACCCTCAATCCTTGAGGAAAACCTAGCTAATGCAGTCTTGATTAACATTTCTGATACAAAATTTAAACCTTAAATCCACAGAATATCCTTTTCTAATTAATTTTTGAAGTAAGAAACAGCTCAGAAAGAATAAGGAATATTTCCTTTGTTCCTTCTTGCCTACTCCTGACCTCTCCACCTCCCTTAAAAAAAATAAAAAAAAAAATCTAATTAAACACAGAGATTCGAAAGAAATTCTGTCACAGGTACCAGAGAAGAGGGAAAGACCACCCAGTTCTCCTCTGCATGAATATCACGGCTCAGTAAAAGGCAGAAAACCAAGGTGATGAATGATGGTGACACCTTCACCCTCACCCTGGGTTTCCACCAGTGGGCAAGCTTCAAGAGGGAGGTGGAGACCACCAGAAGGGAGATCACCAGAGGCTGCACAACTACTTTTACAACAGGCACTCCCAACAATGACCACAACCATCCTCTCCTCAGCAACTCAGGAACCAAACAGAAGGTTTTGCACCAAAAATCACAGTGTCCCTGCAAGTTTCATGCAAACAGCAGCTGTACTAAGGAAATCTGAGCATCCCTTCTTTGGGTCAAAACCCTGTCTTTAAAAGACATGGCTGCCAGATGTCCCATCAATATGAAGCAGGCAGCAAGACATTTCACCTCTCTTGGGACAGCTAAGGGTCCTCATGGACATAGCTAGGAGACCTTTCTCCAAGGAGTTTTACTCACTTTGCACAGAGATAAGGTTTTGAAAAAACTCCTCCAAAGCAATCGCTCCAAATTGTTCCTTGGGATGAGCTCTAAATTAACATGTATCTTGAGGTCAGAATCAGATGGCTGGGGGCTTTCTGTAGCAACTGATGTTAGTGTGGACTCACTGTGCTTCCAGAAACAAGAAACGATGCCAACTGACCAAACAAGTTATACAAGCAGATGCAGAGCCTACATCAGCAGCACTGCAGTGCTGGTGTCAGTCCCGTTTGGCGACCTGAAGAGCTCTCTAGACAGAGCCGGACAAGCTTGGATTTTGCCTGCCAGCTGGCAAGAACTGAAGGAACAAGGTCCTGCCAGAGAAACCGTGACATCATGCAAAGAGCTTCACAGGTCAGAAGAAACCATTTCAGTAGGTGACCTGTTGCCACCTCCCTTTTTGAACACTGAGAAGTGTCTTGCCAGCTAAAACCAAGTAGCAGCGGAGATGCTGAGCACCCATATTTTCAGAAGCATCTGCCAGTTGGACATCAAGACTGGGTAGCCAGTTGAAGCAAGCCATGCACTCTCACTAGAAAAGACTGGACAAGGCTTGTCCAGGGGATAACCGAGCACATCATCGTGCCAAACAAGATGATGCCATGCCTCCCAAAAAGGGAGGTCTAAACCAGATGGAAGACCGAGAGCTACCCTATGTCCAGATAGTACCAACCAGCTCCACTGGCTGGGACAGCAGCGAGGACTGAAACCAAATCCTAGCTCCAGGGATTACCTTTCTACTTAGTGTATGCAATGAGCTAACAGGAGCTCCACAAAGACCATTCAGATGGGAATCGCTTCTCCTCAACTCGGAAAAACATGAGTACATGTCCACAGCATTCTCACACTCTGGAGGGCAGAGGAGACTGGAAGATGCGGCTAACCTATCATCCTTGAGTTCATTGCTTCTCTTTGGCCATACCAAGCTTTCTAGAAATATACCAAGCAAACAGAAGGAGAGCGGGACCCTAGATATCTAGTTAATGAGGTGCTTTGCTACTTGGCATAAATAAATAATTTATGAGTAAGATGACACATGCAGTAGTTTGCATCTTACCCAGACCGGGTAACATAGCTTTGTGTTAATTAGAAAAGAGAACCTGTTTTGCAATTAATATGAGGTCAGAGATAAAGCTCGTTAGATTGCAACACCCACAGACCAGGTTCCAGGACTGACCTGGCATTGAGGCAGGACCACGAGGCACCCAGAGGGTGTCAAGACACTCCCAGAACTACTGGGCAACGATGGAAATGGAGAAGCCACGTGAACATCAGTCCTGAACTACGCAGCACCACCACCATCACCACACCAGCTGCGCTCCAGTATCCAGCATGGAAAACGTCACCTCTGAAATCACGAGAGCTGCTTCTCTCACCAACTACCCTATCAAGCTGAGGAAGCTGATCAATATGAAGAGAGAAAAGAAAAAAATAACTAAAAAAAAAACCAAACCAAACCCGTCAGCAAATTTTACTTGCAAGTGAAGTTGGGGGAGTGGGATTCATTCATGTCTTGTTTGAAATCTCATCTGTGCCTTACAAAAGCCGAAACATTCCCGAGGCTCTCAAGCTTCCCAAGGAATACAAAACCTTTAGTGCCACAGCTTGCCTGCGGCCCAGCTGCTCCGCTCCCTGAATGGTTCAAGGGAACAAATAAATAGAGCCACCATCATCTCCAAATACCGCAGGAGATTTTGCTCCAACACAAGGGTGTTTTGCTATGTGCGTCAAAGTCCCAAAGACTAGAAGGAAATGGGACCAGCGGTCAGGTTTTTGTCTGCAGGCTTCAGATGTGTAAATAAATCGGCCTTGGACTGTCACCGTAACTCTCAGAGGTTTCAAAACCTGTGCTGGGTGATGAATTCTGCCTCGTTATAATGAAGATGCAGTGAAATCCCTTCTTGATTTATGTCTCTGGAGTTGAGTTAGCACCTCTTGATCTCTAAGATATGGCTGCAGTAAAAGCAAAACTTACAGAAATTGGCCAGAAATTTGAAGCCCAAGGCAGCCATATTTGGAAAGGTTACCTTTCCTGCTCCTCTCACCCCTTGAAAAGCAAACAAAACCTTAAATAGAACCAAAAGAGAAAACAGGTGCTTGGAAGGCTCTCCACCAGGTGACAGCCTGGACAAATACAACGTGTGCAACTCATTAACCCCTCGGTCCATCAGTCCTGGCCTTGAAGCTGCCTTCCTCCAAGCACAATCCAACTCCTCGGAGCTGTCAATGACTGCCAGATCTTGGATGGAGTAACTCACAGAATCGTAGAACTCTTTTGGTTGGAAGAAACCTTTAAAATCTCCAAGTCCAACCATCAACCCCACACTGCCAGGTCACCATTAAACCCTGTCCCTCAGCACCACATCTCCACAGGTGTTGAAATCCCTCTAGGGATGGGGACTCCACCACTGCCCCGGGCTGCAGTATCCCCACCATGCCTCCCTCCATCTCTCTTCCCCCCTCCCAAATGCCAAGGAGAAGGTGGGGACAGACTTGGCAGGTGGTGCCTGGGTATCTGAGGCACCAGCTTATCTGCGTCCCCGCCACAGCACCGCAGTAAATTGCTTGTTGATAAATGAGGCTATTTAGGAGCAAGTGATGCCAGCATTACCGTTATTAATGACACCAACGTGGAGAGACATTTAAGAACGGCCCCACGTTCTATTGTCCTCTCGCCTATGAGTAATGGGGCACTTCAGCTACATGGCTCCAAAACCAACTTGGGCTGTTTAACAACAGAAACAAAATAAGATCGAGGGAAATGGATGGAGCACGCTGGACTGATGACTAACATACTGATAAAGCCAAGCTCCTTTGGTAGAAGTTGGGGAAAGCTCCAGTCTTTAGACAAAATTAAACTGAGAGAATTCCCCCTCTCCAACCACCAAAGCTCTTCAACTTATCCCTGTAAATGCCTAAAATCACAGAATGGTTTGGGTTGGAAGAGACCTTAAATATCACCTCATTCCAATCCCCCTGCCATGGGCAGTGACACCTCCCTCTAGAGCAGGTTGCTCAGAGCCTCATCCAACCTGGTCTTGAACATATCCAGAGATGGAGCATCTGCAACATCCCTGGTCAGCCTGTGCCAGTGTCCCATCACCCTCAGAGTTAGGAACTTCTTCCCAATTTCTCATCTAAATCTCCCCTCTTCCAGTTTGAGGCCATAACCCCTTGTCCTGTCACTACAAGTCCTTGTAAAAAGTCCCTCCCCAGCTTTCTTGTAGGTCCCCTTCTAATACAAGAAGGTCTCTGTGGAGCCTTCTCTTCTCCAAGCTGAACAACTCCAACTCTACAGAAGCCATAATATAGCATCTTTCCTCCCAATCTACAGTCCTGTACAGCAAAGCCACCGAAACTAAAGGGGAAAGTCAAGCTGAAACAGCCTAAACTGGAAGCTGCAGCAGTCCAGCTATACTCGCAACACATGGTACACCCAGGGACCCCTTCAAGGGTGGGTATGTGTGGAAGCCTAGGAGGCTTTTGCAGGGCCATTACCTCACTTTGCACATCACAGATGCCTAAACGTGGCCAGGAGGACAACGAGCGAGGAATAAAGGGGCTGTTTATTGCAAGTGGAAACCTTGGAACGGAGCTCCACAGTCGCTGGTGGGAGCGCGAGGCAGAGCACAGAAGCACGCAGCTGTAAATTTGTTTCTGAGTTAATATCCCCACGAGTGTTTTCCTTTTTTTCGTATGAAAGTTTACCCTTCTGTGAACAAACATCTGGAGATCTCCATTACAGCTGGACCACGATCCCTAGTGACCAAAGCAATCAATTCATTTAGCCTTTCTTGTTTGCGAGTCTTCTGCAAACACGACTTGGATTTGGGGGAATTTATTTGAATAGATTCAGCGAATGGTTTATTAAAAGCATATTTCAGGCAAAGGATGTCTTGCTAAGCACTCCTACAAGTGTTGCTCTGAGCCTTGGCAACTGGCTGCTCGCATCACGTAAACGGTCACTGTGGTCAGGTGGGAATGCCTTTGCATCTTGATGGATTGGGATATACCTCCAGAAAGAGCTTTCCAAGGGTCTATGGAAGCACCTGCACAAACCCGTGTCCTCCCATAAATGGAGTGCATTCAGCCTGTCGGAATTTACTGCAAAACCACAAACCAGCGTGCACAGAAGCCATCATGGAAAGAGCAAGAACGGGGTTGAAAACCAGAATTAACCGACTTTATGCAAACCACCAGTGAAAACTTTTCTCCACGGCTTCCACAACACTTTGCAAGCAGCCACAGGGCTCCTTATTCAGGCTCCTGTGTGCCCACGTGTGTTTTGTCTCAAAACTCCAGGGAACGTTTGCTGCAGGAATTTCATCACGGCAGCAAGAGAAAATGGGGTGAAAGAGGAAGTCGTGAAGGGCTGTTTCCAAGACTGATGTAATCCCTCAGGCATGCAACAAGCTCAGACTCCTGCTTGCCCGTGTACTACAAATTGTAGCCTATGCAGTATGCATGACATCTGAAATCACAAATCCTCCTCCAAGAACAGTATTAGTCTTTCACACAACACTGCTCCAAGGCAGTTGTCCCCCTCGTTGCCTTCAAGAGATTGCAGCATTTTTGGCAGAAGGTGAGAGGTAGCACAACACCCTAGCTAAGTCTTTACTGTCTAAGGACAAATCCATTTTTATGTTTTGGACAAGTGAAACAGTTTTTCCATGATCTTTGTCACCACAGCAAGACAACAGAGAAGGAAACGTTGTACAGGGAAGTGGCGATGCTTGCGAAACCTTCATGTTACAGCTTGAAAGCTACCTGAGGTGAGACAGATGAACAGCAGCAGGCAGGACCCTGTCCCAGGGATGTCAGCAGGGCTCAGTTTTCATCCACCACTTCCTTTTCCAAGCTGTTGTTTCTCTATAGTGCTACATCCACTTTTGGGACAGTCAAAAGACCAGCTAGATGACCTCATTTTAAGAGATGCCAAGTGGAAGGGGTCGTCCCGCTGGAAAGCGGCTCCATAGAGAAAGACCTTGGAGTCCTAGTGGATAGTTAAGTTCTCCATGGGATAGCAACGGGCCCTTGTGGCCAAGAGGGCCAACGGCGTCCTGTGGTGCATTAAGAAAACTCTGTCCAGCAGGTTGAGGGAGGTTCTCCCCCTCCTCTACTCTGCCCTGGTGAGACCACACCTGGAATACTGCGCCCAGTTTTGGGCTCCCCAGTTCAAGAGAGACAAGGACCTACTGGAGTCCAACAAAGAGTTACAAAGATGATGAAGGGACTTGAACATCTCTCCTGTGAGGAAAGGCTGAGAGACCTGAGGCTGTTTAGTCTGGAGAAGAGAAGGCTGAGAGGGGATCTTATTCATGCCTATAAATATCTGATGGGTGGGTGTCAAGTGGAAGGAGCCTGTCTCTTTTCTGTGGTGCCCGGTAATAGGACAAGAAATAACGGGTACAAGATAGAACACAGGAGGTTCTACCTCAACAGGAGGAGAAACTTCTTTCCTGTGAGGGTGACGGAGCCTGGAACAGGCTGCCCAGAGAGGTTGTGGAGTCTCCTTCTCTGGAGGCTTTCCAAACCTGCCTGGATGTGTTCCTGTGTGGAGATCCTGCTCTGCCAGGGGGGTTGGACCAGATGATCTCTAGAGGTCCCTTCAAACTCCTGACATTCTATGATTCTACAACGACCTTGTGTTCCTGGGTCCTTCACCCAACCGCACTGCGACGTGCAACAGCAGATCTCCCAAAACCTCTACCCAAGTCATCATGTTGGTCACCCCAACCTAAAACACTTGTCAATCTGGGACATTCCCCATGGGTAAGGTGACCTGCGACAGCTTGGCTGCATGTAGCTCTTTCTGCAAGGTGGATCAGAGCTGCAAGTGGTGGCTGAGTCTCTGCAGCCCTGGTCTGGTGCTCAGAAAAACCTTCCTTAGTCATACATAAAAAAAAAACTAAAAAAAACCAAATAAAATATTAAAATTCAAACCAAAAAGAGAATGCCACGCTAAATCCCAGCTGCCGGCTTGTTTGAAGGCAAAAAGAAAGCAATCACGGAGGTTTCACAGCCTGTTCTAAAAGTGGAAATCTATGAAGAGAAAAGTGATCCAATAAGTCACAGTTTTAGGCTTTTTCTTTCAATTGCTCCGAGTAAAGACATTCAAAGCTTCTCCTTCTCCTGAAGCCCTGATTGAGGGAGAAATGGGTATTGACCACTAAATTCAGCATCTACTTGTACACATCAGAGACAAGTCCCAGCTACTTCTGCCCCAACAGCTGCGTCATGTACACGGAGGAATTTTCCAGCCCCTTTGGCAGCACCAGCCTCTAACTCACACGCAAAACTAACACCTCTGGGAAGACCTTCTGGTGGCCTTTCAGGACTTAAAGAGGGGCTTTAAGAAAGATGGGGACAGATTTTTGAGCAGGGCTTGTTGTGACAGGACAAGGGGTGATGGGTTTAAACTAAAAGAAAGGAGGTTTAGACTGGAGAGAAGGAAGAAATTTTTCACTCTGAGAGTGGCAAGACTCTGGTCCAAGTTGCCCAGACAGAAGGTCGCTGCCCCATCCCTGGAACCATTCCAGGGGAGGTTGGCCAGGGCTCTGAGCAACCTGCTCTAGCTGCAGCTGTCCCTGCTCCCTGCAGGAGGGTTGGACAAGATGGCCTTGAAATGTCTCTCCCAACCCAAACCATTCTATGAACGATGGAAAACCCATTTGCCAGAGCTGAACCTCTCCTGTGCTATTCAACCATTTTTGGATGAAGAAAATCCATCCTACTCTTGCCACCTGAAAGTACAATTTGCAGATGACCAAACTTTAGCCCCTTGGCTCTAGAGAAGGTGAGTCTTAGTGCATCAGGCCTGAAAGGATGAGGAATCCTGCAGCTCTTAGGGATGTTGCCCCCAGTAGCTGGTAGGTGCTGGCAAGCTCCACAACAGGAGAAATATCTAAAAACCTCAAAGATAAACCCAAATTATACTCACTCCACCAACCCACCATGCCACAGGCACTTTCATACAGTACTTTTTTTTTTGTATTTTCCTGTCATCAGCAAGAAATGCACCTCTTTTCCACCTTCCCAAAGGACAGATGCTGTCTTCCTCTTTCGGTTGTCCTTCATCTAGCCCTTGTCCTTGGCAGGATGCAGAGAGCACCCTGGCCTAGGTAGCTTTCTAAATTTCCTCAAATTTGGGCTGAGAGATTATATCTGTCATTATTAAAGAGTGTTAATAAACCTTATTAGCCAAGAGTGAATGTAAAAGGAATAAGGGAAGGATTTTCCTAGGACCCAAAGTGCAAGAAATTCATAACTCACTTAATACCTTTACCAATAAGAGATACTCAAGCTGAGTCTATTTTAAAACCAGTCTGACTCTTTCCATGAGAAAAAATGTTTTTTAAAAAAATCACTTTTTTCTGCTCTTTTGGAACTATTCATTAAGATAGTTACGAAAAAAAGCCCAACTAAATAACATCACTGTTTGCACCAGAGTTGTCCTCCTCCAGTGGGTGGCAGCTGGCTGGTTTCTGGTGTTGAACCAGCAGTGACCGTTGTGAAAACAAGCCCAGTTTGTGTGTGCACAGCTGGAAAGTCAAAGTAGCACCTGAGGCACCTGAAGGGCTCAGGGCAACTCAGAGTGTAACACAGAGACTGAGTCCTGAAAAGGGTAGAAGACTATGTGGTGGATAAACCCCCCATTCCAGGCAGCTATGGGGATCAGGACCACTGTGCAGCTGGATTGGATCCCATGGAGGGGATCCCAGCCATTCAACAGTGATGAGACTTCCAGAGTTCCAGATCTGAACCTCCTCATCCCAGATATTTTCAAGCAATCAAAGACCTCTTGCAAGCCTCTCCCTTCTCTTCCCAACTCTGTCTCTTGCACACACCATAATCCCAACCTTCCCAGGTTTTGAGCATGCTCCCAGGTGAGGATGTTCTCCCATCTGTCCTGTGTATCCCCCCTCTATGAGCATGCTCATGGGTTTCCTTCAACTTCTCCACCTGCAGCAGCAGCTTTTTGATGTGCCTCCAAAATGACTGATGAGTCGGTACGTTGTTTTTGAGCAACTCACGTGTCTCGCCAGCACACAAGATGACAGACCTTGGGAACCTGGGCATTAATACCGGAGATTGATAGCCAAATCTGTCATGGTTGGAGAAGCTTTTTTTCCCCAAGAACTACTCTGCCTGAAGGTCGCTCTTCCTGGGCAATAAGTGTGCGAATAAACTTTCTCAGCCACTCTGCCCCCCCCACCACCAAAGAGCAAGCAGGAGAGCAGAGGAGGGCTACAGTTGCCAGCAAACGTGCTCAGCCTTGGGCTGCCCAAGTGGCCCCAAAGATCCCATCTCTTTGGTGGAAAAGCACATTACACTGCAGTAGGAATTGGGGAGCAAAAACACACCCTAGTTTGGGAGCCCCCCACCCCCAATCCAAATTCCACCTCCTGAATAAGTTGAGGAGAAACGGAAACACAGAGTCCACCCTCTGACTCAGCACAGCAAGTCCCATCTACTCATGTTCAGCTAAGCTTGAGAGGTTTGCATACAACATCCACTCCCTCCAACCCTTCCTTTGCAGGGATCAGGAGTTCAGTACGAGACGTTTGATGCATGAGGTGACACCTTCGCATGCACAAAGACCATCAAGGAGTTAATGGTTGCTTCCATTGGCTGATACTTCACTGTCAGCCCCATGCTATCTTCATAGCGTGACTGGTATAGCAACTCCAACAGCCAACAGGTGCCATAGAAATCAGGGGAAACCTTGACAATACAACTTCATCTAGCTCACGAACCAAAACCAAGTTTGCCATCCAAAGACAACGCAGTCACATTGTTCAAGAGCTCTAGGATGGGACTTTCCCCCTGAAGATTTCCCAGATATTCCTCTGGTGCTGGCACCGTACTGTGGGTTTTTGCTCAAAGAAGGGTTAATCAACAGACCAAAGACCCACATTCCTTATCTACAGTACATGTTGCTTCATCAGTGGTGCTGCTACCAATGCTGGAGATAACTGGGATGGTGATGGTTGAAGATTTAAAGGAAGAGAAAAAAAAAAAATAAAATCCTGGGGTTGACACAGACAGGAAAAGGAATATATTACTGACTCCTACTCCTCAGATTAGAGCTGACCTGCAGGGGTCAGGAAATTTAGCTAAGAAAACCCTCAAAAGGTGGTGTTGCTGACAATCCAAGCAGAGCTCAGATCTGATCAAGCACTGGATTTGCTCTGGCCAAAGGAAATATTGGACTGCATGGGCCTCTGGGTAGGTTGCACATACATATCATGGGCTGTGAAAGCACATTGAGGAACTATACACAGACTTATTTTGCACAACTAGGTGGCCATGAAGCTCAGGCCTCGTCACCAGAACTGCACCGCTGAGGAATGGGCTACCTTCTGCTCTTTCTACTTCTTAATCTTCCTCCTTTCTAGCTTGTCCTGAAAATAGGTGTTTGCCTGTGGTGTCAGTCTCCACAAAGGGAGTAAAGAAGGCTATGGAAAAAACCTACAGGCTCACAGTTTGTGTTTTAAGCTATAAAAGTTTTTGGGACTCACTTCCCCAGGAGTTGCCCTTGTCCCTGTTGAAGACCAAAGTATTTGGGACAAACAGGAGAGCACCAACCCTATCATTTCTAAGCATGTTGAGGACACAGATATGAAATCCACTCACAGCCTTTTTGCTGCTACACTCTTCTCCCCACCAAGGCTCATGGTAGACCCAGGAGGAGTTGCTGAGGAACAAGCCAAGCAGCCCAGCCATCTGAGGGTGTACAGAGCCTTAGAGCAGGTAGAGACAAAACGTCTCCCAGGAGCTACTATGTGCTGGGTTGTAATTTCACAGACCAACAGCTCAAACAAATCAAATAATCCAGCTCAAGCCAGCACTAGCTGGGGAGTGGTAGCAAAAAAAAAAAAGAAAAAAACCCCTCACAACCTGG
>VWZK01005208.1:279240-326967 GCA_013396935.1 Baryphthengus martii | reverse complement strand
GAGAGTGGTCTAGCAATGACTCCTTCAGTCAGCTCCTTCAACACCCGCGGGTGCATCCCATCCGGACCCATAGATTTATGGATGTCCAGATTGCTTAATTGGTCCCTAACCCAGTCCTCATCAACTGAGGCAAACTTCCCTATTGTCCTGACTTCCTCTGGGGCCTCAGGGGTACAGGGCTCCTCAGGGCAGCTTCCGGCAGAGTAGACAGAGACAAAGAAGGCATTCAGTAACTCTGCCTTCTCTGTATCTTCTGTCACCAGGGCACCCACCTCATTCATCAGTGGGCCTACATTGCCTCTAGTGTTAGTTTTATCTGCCATGTATTTGAAGAAGCTCTTCCTGTTGTCCCTGACCACTCTAGCAAGATTTAATTCTAAGGAGGCCTTAGCTTTCCTAGTTGCCTCCCTACATCCTCTGACAACAGCCTTATATTCTTCCCAAGTGGCCAAGCCCTCCTTCCATGATCTGTAAACTCTCCAATTTTACAATTATGGAAAGATTTAATTAAAAGGTTTTGCTTTTCACAAGGCTAGAAATAGAGTCACTGAGGCTATCACAGAGTCCCTCTTGTACAGGAAAGCTCCTCGAGCTGTTCCCCCGCCCCTTCTACCCAGCTGGTCAGGATGAGCTGGATGCACCTCTGCACCATTTCATTGATAAACTGCAAACTGGGCAAGCAGCTGGATGTGAGTCCATCTCCAAAACATCTATTCCCAGCACCCTTTGCTCAATACACAGCCCTGGGCTGGATGGTAAAGCATTCCAAGATGTGTGTGGAATGCTCCAGTGTGGCACGAGCTTCGAGAAGTAGGAGATAATAGGGTGCAATTTATTATTTTTTTTTCTTCTTTTTTAAGCTCACATAGCCCAGAAATATTAAGTTCCTGAACTGGCAAAATGCAGAGGTATATTTAGTGTTGTTGGCAACTATAGCTTTTTTCTAAGAGGTGCTGTTGATAGACTCAAAGCAAAGACACAGCTCACCTTCATCACCAAAAATGAAAATTATGAGTGTATGCATACGCAAACATTTCCCCACAGTGCAGGGAAATAGTCTTGGCCTATAATACATTCCCTTAGAATATGAATACCACAAAGATACATATATTCAGCCTTCTAATTTGAACATATATATTCATACATACACATCTACACTTTTCCCTCTGTCCTTGTGGTTTTTGCGTTACCAAGCTTGACTCATGTTGTTATCCCTGCTCTGTGTCAGGTTTGTCACCCGTGTTAATGTCTCCAACTGGTCAGGGAAAAGACCCAATTTAACTGAGCTGGGACAGTACGACCATCCAAGCCTGGACAAGGCCATCCAACCCTGGACACCCTAGAGTAACAAGGAGCCCTCTCTTGAGCGCAACCCAACGCCCTCCCAAGCATCCAGCCCACAAATGAAGCTCCTACAGACAGTGCTGTAGAGATAATTAATGCTCCTAGAGTCATCTTGGACATCAAAATCACCCCAGACCTCGTTACCACACACACATCTTTCTGTGCTTCTTTCAGAAGGGCTTAGGCCCCATGCAAGGGTTCACACACCTAACCATGACAGGTGGCGAGATCAAGCCTTCAAATGGTTTGATGAGACAGTTCCCCAAAGCAAGGTTACCCTGACATGTTAATTAGTCCATATTGAAAATATACTTTTGCCCTTCTCCCTCTTTCCCTTCTTAAACTTCAGCGTTAACGTTATTGCCTATTAGCAAAGTAGATATGAAAATTTAAGTGATTGATGAAGTGATTAATTTAATGACACAGGGTTAAGGGTTTGGGTGAGGGGAGAGGTTTTTTTTTTCCTAAAGTTTCCTGATTTGGGAATAACTAATTGTCAAGCCTTAAGGTTTCATTAGCAATGCTGCCGCTTACTACAGCTCAACAAGTCATTTCATCAATGGGCCTTCAAATGGCCAACGATAGAAAAAGGACTTGAGTCACGAGCTGAAATCCCCTCCTTAAATTCCTCCTCAAAAATTGTTGTTCATTAGGGTCATTACCACACTTAGAAACAAGGCCGCTCCTTTGCAGAGCTCTCCAGAAGCTGCAAATACCATTTTAAATAGTAAGTAGCCACTGCGTGATAGTATCATTTCACAATTAATATCAAAGACAAAGATGACATTCCTGTAGCCTCCCCTTCTAAAGAAGAACATCTACACCTGCTCTCAGCGATGCCCGTAATAAAGCTCACAGAGCAGGTCTCCTATTCAAAAAGATCACCTCTTCCACAGTCAGACACCAGCATATTCCTCTGGAATTATCCTTTGCAAAAGGCCAAATCAATTCTGCTAGCTGCACACTGGTATGTACCCCATTGAGGTGACGGACACCTGTGCGTTCAATGCTGTCAGCCCAAAGGGACACAGAATCACAATATGGTTGGAAGAGACTGCTGGAGATCACCTGGTCCAAGCCCCTGCTCCAGCAGGGTCACCCAGAGCAGGGAGCCCAACATCACATTGTCCTTGAGGGTTTGGAATCTCCCCAGAGAAGGAGACACCACAACCTCTCTGGGCAGCCTGGGCCAGGCTCCAACACCTTCACAGCAAAGAAGTTTTTCCTCCTGGGTTCCAGTTTGTGCCCATTGTCCCTTGTCCTGTCTCTGGGCACCACTGAAAAGGGTCTGGACCCATCCTCTTGACCCCCACCTTTTAGCTCTTGATCAGCATTGATCAGATCCCCTCCAAGTCTTCTCTTCTCCAGCTAAATAGACCCTACCAAGGGTAGCAAAGTACTTCTGGCCCTGGGAAGATGAGTTGTTCCCCTCTCCTCTGTTTCTGAACAGGACAGGAAAACTCAGTGGGACCAGCTTGAAGGGGAACATCCCAGGCTGGACCTTGGACTAGATTTAACCCCATTTGCAGGTGTCCTCTCCTGTGGTCTATGGCTAAGAACATCCACCCAGCAGCAAACCAAGGAGTCTAGAGGTCTACTCAGGTTGGTCAACTCACCTTTTGACTGCCAGATAATCAACACAAAAATCTTTACTTCTTTTTCACCATTATGAAAGCCTTGTCCCCACGCCAGTGCTAACACAGTGGAGCCACTGGGACATCTTCCATGTAGTCCCCAAACTCTGCAACCAGTCACAGAGCAGCTTCCATCATGACTTTGGCCCATTTGTTTCACTATCCATTTGCCCTCCCAGCTGGAGACTATTTACGCAGAGCAGGGCAGCAGCATGGTTCCACCATTAGCTGAAGCTGATCTGAGGTAACACCTCAACAATGGGATAGTCTCCCTTGACCTCTTGTACCACCTTGACTCCTACATGTCCACCTGATGTTGCAGCTCTACCAACCTAATCTCAAATTAGACTAAACACAGGCACAGAGAACCTTCCCCACAAATCCAGTCATGGGAAGGATGTTCCCAGCAGCAACAGCCTGAAGAGGACATGGCCAATGCTTTAACACATATTCATTACAAACAAGTAGGCTTTCCCAAGCTCTCCATCCATTCTGCTACCAGTGCCACCACATTTTTCAAAAGCATCTTCCAACTTGCCAAACTTTGCTAAAAGCCAACCTACTTTGTGTCATTCACAGAGGCTCCTGCATTGCTCTGGACTCCCAATGACCCCTGTACTGGCCTTCCTCCTTTTCAAGGAGTTAACCCCAAGCTTTAAAGTCTCCTCTGTGCTCTTCTGAGTCACAACTCCTTAGAAGCCAGTTAATACCTCAATACCAGTACACCCATAATGCTTTCTGGTCTTGCCACTGTGACTTTTAACTCTGCAGTGCACAGCAATTAAATTCATTTTCTCTTTTTAGCTTTGATATTTAATTTTCTGCAATGAGGACTGGACATCAGATTTGCCAGGGCACCTCCTCCCCCTCTCCAGCAGTAGCTGCACGATGCTGCAAGCGAGGAGGGAGGCCAGAAGACACCAAAAGGAAAAGGCTCCCATGCTCAGACACCCACAGTCCCTCCTTCAAAACTGTCCCCACAGATGGCCCACAAGCTTCTGGGCTATCAGGCCCAGAAGGCTCTGAAACAATTTAATCAGTCCAGAAGTATGAAGAGACCAGAGCCAGCATGGTTTTTTGTTCCTTCCAGTGATACATTAGGCAAATGCCATCATGGAGGAGCCCAGCCACTGCAGATGCCTACAGCTATAGGATCAAATGAGCAGGCAGGGTTTAGCCAAGACAGCCCATGTTCAACCACACGCAGATAACTATCTTCAGCAGCAGCTTGAATGGCCCAGTACCTCCAGGGACTCTACCTGAGTGCCAAAGTATCTGGCTGCCCAATACCCAAGAGCACTGCTTGTGGCAGAAGAGATGGTTGCTTTGGAAACTACACATCTTGCTTTGGAAATGACACATCCACAGAGGATGGCAGCCCTCCCTGTCTGGAGAAGAAAAGCCCTCTGCTCCTGGCCTAGGATGGAGAATCAAGTCACGTCATCCACAAATACCAGAGGGATGTGCTGCCTTGGACCCACAAGTAGAGTCACCAGTGGGTACCCTGCCTCCTAAATATCATCTCTCTTCTAGTCCTATTGCAAAGTAACTCTCTGTCCCAGAAGGCCCTGAAAGGCAAGAAGTGACACACACCAACCTAATGACCTCATTTCCCACCAGCCAACAAAAATACACCATAGCGGTGCTCCACTATCCCTGGCCCTTCTCAGACTGGGGTGCACAGTAAAAACCCCAACTCCATGGGAAATGTCCACTATGGTCCATTTTGGTGAAGCAGGTCTCAAAGAGCAAGGTTCAGCTCTGCCCCTCAGAACTCGATAGAGAAATGTCCATATGTTTCAGAGTCCCTTAGCTGGTGGGGATTTTCCCATCAAAAAAAAAAAAAAAAGAAATCAGTTTTCCTCTCAAATTCCTCACACGTTCTCCCGCAAGCAGAGGAGGTGGCCTGCTTGAAGTAGTCCATCCTGGAAGGACTCCAGTTTGCCCTGGGAAAGCATAATCCTGAGTTCCCCACTGCAGAAAGTCAAACCACACCATCCTAACTTCCTCAGGCAGCAAAACTCTCCTGTTCAGAGCCAAAGTGGGATCCTCAAACATCTTCCAGCACAGCCAACAGACAGCCCAAGCAAGGCAGCTTCCACATGCACACTCCCCCAGTGGAATCTGTGACTTGCTCAATGCCGCCAAGGGGTTTGGGGGTCTCCAGGAATTACCTTCTCTTCTACTGGATTTAAGCAAAATTCCTGCAACAGCATTTGGTAGTCACCATCTGCAAGTTACCACATCAGCAGGGTCTTTTGTAAGCTCACAAAGGCCTACCCGCCCTGTTCGCAAAACTACGATCTATTTATAGCGTGTTTGCCAGCTCAGCAAGAATTGCACAGAGCAAAAGGGGGGCAAGAAGCATGTCAAATTCCCTGTCAATCATCTGCCTGAACATAGGAGATGGTGAGCACAGCCCGTGCCTCCTGGGAGAGGCAGAGAGCTGAAGGCAAGGAACAAGGGGGATTTGAGGAGACAACATAGCCTCATACATTGCACATGTTCCTTGATCTGATCGGTACCTAAAGGGTGGAGGTCAACAGAATGGGGCCAGACTCTTGTCAGTGGTGCCCAGTGACAGGACAAAGGGCAACAAGCACGAACTGGAACCCAGGAGGTTCTAGACGAACAGGAGAAAAAAACTTCTTTGCTGTGAGGGTGTTGGAGCCCAGCCCAGGCTGTTCAGAGAGGTTGCGGAATCTCCTTTTCTGGAGAGATTCCAAACCTTGCTGGACAACGTAATCTTCCTGGAGCATGGTGGGTGGATGAGGTGATCTCCAGAGATCCCTTCCAACCCAAACCATGCTGGGATTCTGTGCAATTATGATCTCTGTCCACCCTCTGTCTCCTTCTGCATGCACATCCCCACTTCCTCACAGGTGCTGTGCTCAGCATCTCCTGGCCACCCATCCCTCCACAGCACAGTGGCACTGAGCTGCTGAGTCGGGGAGCATGCAAGGCCCCAAAATCCGGCACCCAGCCAGACTGAGCCAGCCTGTCACTCCTCAGCAGCTCTGACCACAGCACTTGCTGACTTAGAGCTTCTCCTTGGCTTGGCACTGTCACAGGTTAACAAGTGGGAGATGCTGAGGCAACCAATGTCAGGGGGGACCTGTGGCTGAGCATCCCACCAGGCTCTGGAGGCATTCCGGTGATGCTTTCAGGAGAGGATCCCAGCAAGCTGGTGGGAGGAGAGTCAAGAGCCTCAGCTGCACACTCTCCTCCCAGAAATAACTAAAGGAATCAAGTAACAGGCAGCCTTGGCAGGAGTCCCAGGGGAGCCTGGCCTTCCGACATACCAGCCGTTCCAGGCACCTTTCCCAGCTTCACCAGCATCTCCTCACATTCACGCTGTCCAGGGGGTGGGTCATGCCTTGCAACTAAATCCTGGCTGGTTTTCCCCCTGTCACGCACTGTTCAACCTTCAGCAGGCTTTACAGAGCAGTCCCCTCTTCTAGACACACAGGATCAAGGGCTGATGGGCAGGAGGGACATCTTATCCCCAGCCCACCAAGGCGACCGTGCCCCTGACATGGCGTGGCCCGGGAGCAAAGCCAAGCGGATGTTCTCAGCTCGGGTGCAATGATGAAAGCATTTCCCACTATTTTAAGACAACATTATTCCAGCAACGCTAAAAATGTTATCGCTAGGATGAAGGGGAAGTGGAATTGCACTCTTCTGAACGGCCTCTTTTGTCATGCGTTTTGCGAGGCGTTGAGGCATGAAAGCTTTCAGAGAAATTCAGGTGAATCCAAGCTAGGTGGTTAGAAGGCTAGTTACAGACCTGACATGATGGATCATCTTCATTTTCCCCATCCCTGTCCTGCACACAGCAAATCCATTTGCTGGGCAATTAGACTCCAGCCATTACATTATGCTAAGACGACGTTCCTTTTGCAGCGGAGCGGACCCCCAACCATAAGAAAAACCAGAGCACCACCCACCCATTCCCACTTGCTGACAAACCCAGGGCTATGGGTCACCCCTTCTGCAACACCACCACCTCCCTGAGCATCGTGAGCTCACGAGAGACCTCCAGTAACTCACCCAGTATCAATATCCCCTTGCCCTTACCCGCAAACCTTCTAAAAGGTTTGGAATTAAAATAAATGGCCCTTGGAATGATTTTCCTTAAGGCAGCGAGCGGCACAATAAAGACAGACTGCCCTTCTGCAAACTCTTCTTCTGAGGGTTGTTAACCAACCAGTACTCCCCAGAGTAAAACACTGGCAGCAACCAGCAGCTGACAGGGGTTTTCCCAGTGCCATTGCAGCCCAACCAGTCATTACTTCTCCTCCTCCTCCTCTCCTGCAATTTCTTCCCTGGTCCCATCAACCACTCCCGTGAGCGTGCACGCACTCATGGGTGGGTACGTGCTTCCATTCCTTCAGGGTGAAATAACCAACAAGAGGGTCAGTCCACCTGAAAATTACTCTCCCCCCAGACCTAACTGGAACAGATGGGCATTGATGATGTTTTGGGAGAAATTAATCAGCCTGGACCTGACAGCAGCGCCAGCAGCTCCAGCAGCTCCCTCGGCCCAGTATTGCCTAATGAATTCCGAGCTCTCTGTCTTAATAGCTCCTGACAAGACTAATTTACTCTTGTAAGTGATTAGAGGGGGGAATGATCTCTTAATTGTTGCTTAAGATTCCTTTCCGAACAGCAGGCAGTGAGCAGGGACTGCTTGGGTTTGGAGTGAGGTGAGGCTGGGCCCAGGGACACCGACCGTAGGGAGGGGAGGAAGAAGCCACACAAGGGTCTTTCCTCAACGCCATGGTGATGGGCACTTCCTACAGACCTCCAAAAGAGAGCCGTGTTTTTTCCAGGTAAGAGCTGCTACATTCTGTTCTACTACTCACATCCAAATCAGGATATAAGAAAGGTGTTTCCAGACGATGTCCCTTTTTTTTGGGGGGGTGGGGGGGGGTGTTGTGCTTTAGAGTTAATAAGCCTACCTCAGAAAACATCTAGCAACAGCAGAAAACACAGAAACGCTGTTTGTCAACACTTTCAAGGCTGACATTTCCCTCCGGTGCATCTGGAAACAAAATCTCAGGGTGCCAATATTCTTAAGAGTGAATTTCATTTCGTTACAGTGTAATACAAAGTTTAAAAAAAAAAATCAACCCCCAAAGTAATTCCAAGAACAATTTTACTCGCACAATATCTCACCGGAAAGCAGACTGTCAGAAATCTTCCCCCATTTTCTGCCAAAATAGGAGTTCAGTCCAATTCCCGTAAGGTATTTCAAGCTCAAGTACTCCAAGAGCTGTATTTCCATTATGCTGTTCCCAACCAGCTCTCCACAACTGCTTCATTCCCTGGGACTTGCCCGGGGCACATCCAGCACTAACTGTGTTTACAGGGCCACCGGCAATCCAAGGGCAAGGAACATATGGACAGCAAAGGAAAGAAACCAGGTACAAAGCAATCTGTAAGGGGTGGTCTCACTGAAGGAGGTCATGAAAAATGACCTGGATGTAAGCCATGAGGAGGAAGTGAAAAAAAAAATTAGAAAAAAAATCAGGTCCTTCCTTGCCTGACATTTTTTGCCACTTGCTTTCTGCAGTGCTGTGAGTAAAGGTGGCTGAGCGGTGGTTTTTCAGTATTAATTTCTATTGCAAATAAACCTGAGCATCACTGCAAGACAAAACACCCCTGAGGACACTTTTTTCCTGAGGACATACCTCTGTGCAGAGCTCAGCTGCCACCCAGGACTTTCCACATTATCTATCCAAAACTCACCACCAAGCCTCCGCATCCTGCCTCCTTGCTCGGACATCACCTCAAATCCCACTGTGGGCTGCAAAAGATGCCACCAAGGGGAAGCCCAAGAAGATTCGGAAGCCCTGGTTGAGCTGTTCAATCACTAGAGGAGACCTCTCCAGAGTCCTCCAACCCTCAACAGCTCCAGGGATGACTTAGGTGAGGCAAGAGCTCTTTTTTTTCAGGAGGGTGCTGCTCAGGCTGCATGGTTGGAGGCAGCAGTAGATGTGAGAAGGGGCCTCCATAGCCTCCATCCCAGCTACTCTCTGCTCCCAATCGATTCCTCCCACATTAAAAGCCAGTCACTAGCCCTGATTGAAGAGCACAAGTTTAATGGACTGAGAGCCTGGAAAGAAGCCGAGAAATGACCGGGTCGATTTCTGCATTTACTAAAAACCGATCCCTAGCTAAATAAAGAAAGAAAAATAAGCTACATCTGTCAGTCAAAAGAAAAGCATTCCTTTAATGTTTTTCCATCGAGGGGAGGGAGAAGAGTCAGCAGACTCCCTGCCCCACTTACCCACAGGAGTGTCCTCGTTGATCAGCAGGTAGGTGTCGAAGAAGTAGTTGATGAAGTACGGCAGCCGATTGCCCCAACCTGGGGAGGGGAAGGACAAAAAATGAGATGTTATTTCCCTGCCATGTCGTGGACCACTTGGCATCCTACTGGTGCAAGATAACCCTAAGATGAGGGTAGAAAGCACCACTTGGTACTCTGTAGAAGCTAGCTGGGGAGCCACTTCCCTCTGACAGCTTTTCTTTTTTTTTTTTTCCGTATTTTCTTTAGCAGAGTGGAGGCAGAGGGGAAGAGGGAAAGCCAACAGCACAGGGATCTGGAGCATCAATTATCGTTTTAGCGTGTGATTAATATCTTCACTTCATTCCCACAGTTGAGAGCCTTTCGCCTTTCAGCCATCCCAGCAAAACCCAGTGTGATTCCCCTCTCCCATCACCCCGCCACCTTTCCCTCTAATTGCCTCCTTTCACCTTTAATAACCAGGTTCGCTTCTTTCTACTTCCCTTTTTTTATGAAGCTGGAAGCTCCGAGCCTGCCCCCGAACCGCAGCCTCATTAGGTGACACTGAGTCGAGTGCAGAGCACGTAGGAGAATGACCACAGCCTGAACCAGGGAAAAAGTCAACCAGGGGAGATTCACTATTGGAGGGATGCAGGAAAAGAGGTGGTGGGAAGATAACACAATGATTTTCCAAGAACGTTTGGTGTCAGACGGGCTGTGTCTGAGGGATGGGTTCTCCTTGATATGCACATGGAGCTGGCCAAGCTTTTCTGGCTTTAAGAAACGTGCTGCCAGGCATCAAAACCAGGGCAAGTGGAGGTTTGAACTGGTCTGGCCAAAATAGTTCACAACTGTTGATAAGGAGTCCCAGGAGCAGGCCTGCAGGAGGAGAAGAGACAGGACCAGGGTCCCAAGCACAGATCCTGGCTGTGAGCCCTCATAACCACCTTTGGGTGAGTCAAACCAAAACCTAACATCATGCAAGTATAAAAAAAACTGCCAGCAAAGCGGAGTCATGACAGCTCTTCACAAAGCCCCACCATGCCAAACGCAGATCCAGCCAGCCTCCTTCCAACCCAGTCCTTATAGAGCATCATCTCCCTCCTTACCCCAGTCACGATGCAACAGCGAAGACATTGCCTCAGGCAAAAGGATAGTAAACACTGGGTGAGATCAGGTGTCTACATTTCCCTCCTGATCAGGCTACACTTTGGCACCACCTTTATGCCCTGCGCTTCAACGTTCCACCTTAAGAAACAAGAACTCAACCAAGTTTCAGCGTCCTCTTCACCTGCCCAAACTCCCGATGGAAGGAGATGTTCCCGAGCCCTTTCAATCATGCACAAACCTACTCAGCACCCATGGGAAACCCACTCACGGGGAGGGGAATGGAGAGGTCTGGGCTTCTCCAGGGATCCCTCTGTAACAAGACAAGGATTTTCAGCACTGCTCTCTTACCCAAGGCACTGGCTTTGTTAAACACCTCTAGAAGCAGGAAAGCGCTGGAAGCAGCGCTCTTGCAAAGGCCCATTTAAATCTCAGCCTCAGGAGTTAAGTAGCTGGAAAGAAAATGAGAAAGACCCCAACAAAATGGGTTATTTAGAGCTAATGGCATCTCTGGAGGCTTTGAAGCACACTTGTAACTGGCTGCCGTGCCAGGGCCAACAGGTTTTGGAGGGCGCAGATGAGGCTAAAACACACCAAGCAGCCTTTAAGTGCTTCTGCAGACCCCTCTTCTTCCAAATTTATTTCTTAATATCAGCAGGATACTAAAATGAAGTCGCATCTTCCAAATCCAGCCGCGTCAGGTGATGGGAGGCATTCGAATCACACCAGTCTGTGAGCACATGGGCTCTGCGTATGAGGAGAGGAGAGCAATGGGTGCCTGAGAGTTGCGGGAAAGCTGGCGGAGGGTCTGGAGACAGGGCTGTGCTTTGGGCTGCAAATCCCAGTATAGAGAGCAAGGCTGTCACCACGCTGCCAGACTATTAGCATCAGAAGGGCCGGGAGGGGATGGAGAGAAAGCGGCTGAAGGATATAAAAATGTAGGTCAAAAGACGAGCATGGTGACAAACGGAAATCATCCTCCAAAAAATAAACGATGGTGTGGCTGAAGCCACAGCCCCCTCAGCCCCATCTCCCTGGGCCAGCCTTGCAACATTTAACGTCCCAACCATAGCTATTTCCAGCTCCACCGCCAGCTCAGACCACTGCAGACGTTCCTGCACCTTCAGGAACCTTCTCCCCCTCTCAGATATGCCCATAAGGTCTTACCCTCATAACCTGGGCACTGTTAAAAGGTGCAAAGCACAAGTCTCCCCCTCCTGCTGCCTCTAAGATGGTCTGAAGTCTCTGCGTATACGTTTAATCCAGGACTGTCCATGTTTGGTTGGCTTTGGGGACGTCGGTCTTTTCCCAGAAGTGCAAGTGGGAATCACAGCCACACATCGTGTTCAAGTTCAACACCTTCCCAAAGGAATCGCTGTGAACCAATCATCACTTGTGGCTTCACCTAATAGATCATCAGCTGGATTTTTCCTTCCATCAGACTGCCACCACTGCCTGGCTATACCCTGGGATATACTATCACTGTGTCTCTCAACATAGAATCATAGACTGCTTTGGGTTAGAAGGCCAATCTCACCCTCCTGCAGCGAGCATCCCTTGGTCTCTCCTAACCTGGAGATGATGAAGGTCTCTGCCCAACTCTGATGGCGACAGTGGTAGCTGGGCAGATGTGGGCAGACTTCACTGCTATGGCCAAGCTAAACCATCCTCTTCCAAACACACCAAGCCCACTTGGGGTGCTCTCCTACATTTACCTGAGCTAACTGCTTCACCAGGAGCTTTACATGTCTTCTGGGAAGAGCAGCTCCATTACCTGCAGTCCCCAGGGCACATGGTAAAGTATCTATGCCCTTCTCCCAACCCCAGGAATAAGCATCACACCAGAACTTGCTTATCAAGGGCAGGCACTCTTTGGGAGATGACAACAAAGCCCTGGACAGGGCAGAGTTGAGGAGAGAGGGGTCAATCAACCATTGGACTGCTTCTCCAAGGCTTTCTATCTTGCTGGTCCCCATCTGCTGAGTCCAGTCAAGCACCTAGAGCAGGGCCATGTCCACACCAGCTACAGTGACTGGAACAGGCTGCCCAGAGAGGTTGTGGAATCTCCTTCTCTAGAGGCTTTCAAAATCCACCTGGATCTGTTCCTGCATGGCCTGCCCTGTGTGACCATGCTCTAGCAGAGGGTTTGGACTTGACCTCCAGAGGTCCCTTCCAACCCCTATGATTTCATGACCAACCACAAAGGGAAGGATGAAGGAGCAGCTCCCCAGCCAGTCAAGCAAAACCCACCATCTCACCTCCAATGGGAAACACTGGACTGCTCGTAGCAAGCAGACAAATTTTGGGAGGAGCAGAATGGCGCAAAGGACTCACTGGGTTGTCTTTTTTTTTTTTTTTTTTATAACTTATTTTTATCCCCCTTCCAGAGGAGCAACAGGGCAGTTAACTAGTGAGGCTATCGACAGACAACACCAGAGGGAGATTGACTGTGCTTGTCAGTCACAGCTAATGTCATCCACTGACTGCTTAATCAGGCTGCCAATCTGGGCAAGCCATCTTGAGGCTTTATGGGGCAGGGGATGAGGGGGAGGAAACAAACAGAAAAAAGCCTTTATTCTAAAGGATCCAGTCCTATCAAACAGCCACACGCTCGCTATCATTTATCAGCAAGCACCACACAGGCACATACACCCCATCCCCAGCTGCCCTCTCCCTCCACCAGCACTCATGAAGGGGGGGGCCAGATTAGCCCATTTATGCACCAATTCAAATTTTCACGGGGCTTTGCTGTGTATTGACAGTACTTATGCACCCCGTGATATGCCCAAGCCCGGTTCAAGAGGCACATTCCCTACACTAGAAGGCAGCCGTCTGCCAGCTCCCATCCAAGGGCCAGGCTGGGCCTCCCAGTCCCCTACCAGAAGCCCACATGCAAAGGGACAACCAAGAGCATCATGTTCACAGGGAGGAAAGCTGACCGTGGCGGCACTGCTTGCCCAAACCCCTGCCCTTCCTTCCAGCTGGAATTTGAAGAGAGGTTTTGCAGCTTGGAGAGGAGTTATTTTCCACACAGTTTATATTAAAGCACAATTTGGGTACTGATTTTGCTGCTGAAAGCCCAAGGAGAGCCCTGCCAGCAATTCCTCCGCTGCAGAATAGCTAAACAAGCTTCTGGTTTACATCCTCGCCTTTCATCCTCTCCCTCTGATTTCCTTTAGACTTTATTTACCTAAAATGACTCATCACCAGGTCCTCCACCGGCTTTGACTCTGTGAACCTATATCTAGAAGTTGCCAAGATCTTCCCACAGAGATACACCAGGAACATCTACCACCTTTGGATTCACCAGCACATCCTCCTCCAAGTCTCTTTCCAGTCCCACCATTGTCTCCCAGGAAGGGCCATCAGATGCCACATGTGCCCTTTTTAGTGACTGCAAGAAAAGTGTCTGCACAGGAGCACAACATGCAGGTCCACGGGACCACATCTGATGGAAGCAGGCAATCTGCTCACCCAATATCAGTCATATCTCCCCAGCAGCACAGCAATGCTGCTCTGCCTTCAGATATTCACCAGAAGACCCCCAGACACAGGAAATATCACCCAAATGTGAGGCTCAAGCAAGGAGAGGAGGCGGGGAAGAGAAGAGCATGGCACTGGACAGAAAAAATTACTTACCCAGAGAGACTAGCTCCAGGAACAAGAGGGAAAGCAGAAAATTGCCAGCAGCACCATGACGCTTCATGGTTCCTGTCAAAGAAGAAAGGCAGCGTCAAGTCCAGCACTTTATGGATATTACCTCGTCTCCCCAGTGAAGTCCTGCCTCAGTTTGCACCTTAGTGCCCTGATATCGCAGGTGGACACCCAGGAGATCAACTTTTTGTTAACTCTTGGCTTTTATTCAGGACACTTCACCCAAAAAACATAGAATACTAAAGGTTGGAAGAGACCTCTAGAGATCATCTAGCCCAACCCCCTGCCAAAGCAGGATCACCCAGGACAGGTTACACAGGAATTCATCCAGGTTTTGAAAGTCTCCAGATAAGGAGACTCCACAATCACCACTTTCTTTCTTGGTTCACACACCCACAAGCATCCTCTTGGTGAGCATCAAACTGAAACCAGGATTAACCTGCTGTAGGCAGCCTATTTGCTCATCTTGCACAGGGGGATAAACCACAGGGACCTCCGTGGTCAGGACCAGAGCAGAATCAACTCCAGCTAGGACAGGCCCCACAAGCAGCGAGCAAGATGTTGAGGGTGAGGAAGAGCCGCTGCAACCCAGGAGCGATGCAGCACTGAGGCTTTAAGACATTTTGGCAGAGCTACATGGGAAGCTTGACCCAAAAAAAAATAAATAAAAAAAAAAAAAATCACCAAACAGGCACTGAGATTTCAGAGGAGAAAGTAGAGCCTCTCAAAACACTGGCACCATGAGACCACTGGCAGCAGGCAGGTTTCCAAACATGCCCACATCCCACTCTGCCTCCCACATTTCCCCAGCTTCACTATTTTGCCCCAAGAGAATCTCTGGGAAAAGCTCTGCGCCCAGGCAAGAAAGAGTGTGCTGTGGTCTTTTTTGGGCGTCTTTAGGAAATTCAGCACAAGCCTGAGAAAACATTTAGGATGGGTGCTGCTCAACTTGGAGGTGTATCATGCCAATCTCCCAGACAAGGCAGAAGAGTTCAATCTTCTGACAAGTTTCTGACTTGTGAGTGTCAGCAGAGCATCAAAAAAGCCACTTTCTAACCAAAAAATTAACCCTTCCCCAGGAGACAGGCATCCTCTTCAAATCTTTAGATTTGCCAAGAAAAGCTGAGTAGACTCTTTTAACAAAGAAAAATCCCAAACTTCTTCATTTCCCTCCCCTTTTTTAATAGGTTTCAGGGAGAAGAAAAATCTCAGAGCTCTTCACCTGCCTTCTGCTGTACCAAAATGCCATTGAGAAAACTGTTAACTTTCGTCTAAACCAGCACCACTATTAGCCCAAGTGAGCGGAAACACTCTTTTCCAGCTTCACAGACCACATTTAAAAAGCAACAGGGCAGTGGGAAAAACAATTTACGTGATGTAGAAATAAAGGCAGTTGACAGCATCCCCCTTTTCGAGTGTCATGATAAATCTAAATATTGTATATTCCAAGTCAGTCACTTCATTATGTAAGTAATTGCCTGAAATGTCATTTTGATTTTGTCTGTCTTCATTAATACTGCAGCTCTTCACTGGTTCCCTGAGATGGTTTGCTCAAACACTGCAAATTTAGGAACAGGATTGAGGAATCTCTGGGGAGAACTTCAAAGTTGTGACTTAAGAGCACATTAAATCGCACCTTCTACCTGAAAGAGGCTCTTTATAGGAAGCACTTGGTGCAGTTTCCAGCATAAAAAATATCTCTGGGCAAGTCATCTCTGGGAACTTAACTGGTGTCTCCTGGCTATAAAAGCACTAGTGGTAAACCACAGATTTCCCAAACCACTGTCTTGCCGCTCCCCAAGGCACGGGAAGCAGCAAGACAGAACCCCATTAAATGGTGACAGATGGGAACTGGAGAAACCTCTGTTGCTGAAACACTGCTCTGCAAAGAAATCCAGGGCTTGAAGGTTTAGGAACAGCCTCAAGCAGAGGTTTTTCAACCCACTTGCCCCAAAATACCTCCTTCTCAAGCCCAGGAAGTCGCTTTTTTTGCTGCTTCAACAGCATCGCTGCATCTCCAAACGTGGCAGAGATGCCACTAACTTGGCCACGCAGCCGGAGCCCAGCACATTAATCCAAGTGAAGTTGGCAAGGAGGCTCAAAAAAAACCTTCAGGCATCTCACCTCCACAAAAGCACTGGAGTCGAGCTGCTCCTGCTTCTCAAGTCATCAGGCCACATGTTGCTCTTGGGGTGCTTCAGACTTGCCTTCCAGGCTGTGCACCTGTCCTGGTTATTTTTAAATGCACTGGTGGGGCGCCTGCATATGAGAACGGCTCACACAGGCACAAAAAATCCACTTAATTGCCTCCATCAGAGCAGTGGCAGCGGCTTCTGAGGTGGCTGTGCCTTGTTGGCAGAGTAACTCTCCTTGTTCAAGCCGCTGCTGGCATCTTTAATCACTCCCCAACCCCCATCTCCCTCCTATCTGGTCTTCCCTTCCCCGAACAGCCCTGCGACACTTGCGCCTCCAAATTTATAGCGTCAGCCTCTCTGTTTGCTCTGCGCCATTCCAAGAGCATAAAGAAGAAATGAAAGCGTAAATTAAAGAGTCTCCCAAACAGCTCCCATGCAAGGAAACCATCGGTGCCTTCTCAAAAAGCCCCTTCTCTGGCGATGCAGCACAAATGTTGACCCCAAAGAGGGAAACCCCACAGCCAGCGCTGCCCACCCACAGTGGCTTCTTCCTAGGCAGAGTGGAAGTCCCTGAGATGCTACTAGGATCCCACTGAGCCCATGGCATCCAGCTAGCCGCTGGAAAACTACTCTCCCCCGGCACGCTATCCATACCCACTCTCCCCAGCATCCTGCATCACATTGGCCACCTTGGAAGAGCAGCCAGGAGATGCTCCAACAAAGGCCACCATGAAACACATATCAGAGAAACCACCCCCACCGTTCTCTTGAGCAAAACCCATCGCTTGGCACCGACCCTCACGTCAAAACACAGTGGGTTGCAGAGGCACAGCAGCTCCCGCTTTCCCAGCTTTTCCAAATGGAAGCACTGCTAAAAATTCACCTTTTATTACTATTGCTTCTTTGCTAGGTCTTTACAATAAGTAGGATTCAAAAAGAAAAAAAGTAAAAATTAATTCATTCCCCCCTCCCCTCCATTGGCATGAGCTCTACACAAATCATAATTCCTAAAAATAACAAATTGCAGAAAGGGGTAATCAGAAGTAAATTGATATTGATAAATAAGCTTTTCTTCCGTGCGGTAGGTGGTTTATTTTAATCTAATGAGTTTTATATTTTCTAAGCTTTCAGATTCCATGATGAAGAGCCGTCCGCGCTAGAATTACGAAGCACTTTGAAATATTGTAATTTTATGGCTCATTTTGTCAGGACTCTTGAAAATGAGATTTGTTCCCAGTGAAAAAATTTGCCCTTTTTTCCCTTCTACTCCCTGCAGCGAAGGGAAAAAAAAAAAATACCCTTGTTAAATAAATACAGGCCAGTATATTTGTATGCATGTGACAGGGCGGAAGGATGGATGCACGGAGAACTGGGAGCTGCCACAACCCACCTAAGCCCCAAGATGGTGCTTGGTGGAGAAAAAGCCTGAAAGATGCTCTCTCTCTCCCTCTCCTTCACCCCAAAAGCAAAGCTGAGGTTAGAACCATGGGTGTTTCCTCCTCACTCAGCCCAGGAGATGTCCACAAAGCCGACAGCGAGTCTGAGCAGCTCTGTATATCCCGGTTAGTATTTACATTTTTCTTCTAGCAGGGAAAAAGCTAGAACTGTTACTAAAAACTAGCAACGCCAAAGTTTCCCCAGATTTTGAGAGGTTTACTCCTATTTCCCAACAAGGACAGAAGCGGAAAGGTGTCATTTGGGGCTGACAGAGGTTTGCTTTCCCAAAGGAAATGAGTGTTAGCTCCAAGACAATATTAACACATTGTTTAACCAACAGTCCATGACCAGAATAAAAATGTCATGTGTGAACTTATCAGGGGCCACGCAGGAAAACTTTGCCTGGGTTGGAAGCAAAATTGATTTTCTAAGTCATTGCAAGGGCCATAAAATAATCCCAGATCTGTGTTAACACCAGCAAACCCTCTGCTGTAGCGCATTCCAACCATGGGATTCCCAAGGAAAGTCAGTCAGAGCTACATGTCCAAGCATCCAACTCGCCTCTTCCTTCACACAACATTAAAGTAACACTATGAGGGCTTTGGAAAGGAGGATGCCCATTCCCAGATGCCACAGGCATGGCCATTCATCCTTCCATGGAAAAAGGCAGGATCTTTCTTGGGTAGATGGAAGAGGAGATGCTTGATTTTTTTATTGAGTGGCTCCACTGAGTCTCCAGCACCAGTTGCTATGATGTCTATGGTGACTAGCAACCATTTTCCATCACAAAACCTCACTTAAGCCGCAAGTACACCTCCTAAACTAGGAAACAGACTGGGATGGCATATGGAAACCAAGACAATAGGCTTTCAGCTCCCCTCAAACCCAGGCTACAACGAGACAGAGCCCGGCACGTGGAGCAAGGCAACGAAGGAGCAGCAGGGCTGCAGAGCAGATGATGCTAACGTGGGATGAAAAGGTGGAAAAGTAGCCAACAGCAACAGAGCTGAGCTTAAAGGAAAAAAAAAAAAAAAGAGAGGGAGAAGGGAAAAGCAAAGAAGGCTGGGAATTACCGCTTTGGGAGGAGGTAGAAAGCTGAACCCAGGGAAGAGGCATGCCAAGGCTGGGCAGAAGCCTGGCTGGTCTTCCAAGCACTACCATCAAAATGATGCAGAAGTGTCCAACATCCTCAGGCTCCAACAGAACATTTTGTAACGCTGCCACGCAGCCTTCGCTTACATATCCTAGGGCACTCCTGTCTGCTCTGCTTCAGATGCAAGCACACAACTTCTGTTTGGTTTGGGGATTTTAAAAGGGGGGGCGGGAGAGAGAAGGACGGACATCTGTGAAGCGGAATTAAAGGAAAGAAAAAAAGTATTCATCTAAATGTTGCATGTTCCATTTACAGACTAACAAGCATACGTAGCAGACACAAAATAGATGACTATTCATTAAATTGTGGAATTGCTTTGGTTAGAGAAGCCCTTTAAGATCATTGAGTCCAACTATTAACCCAGCACTGCCAGGGCACCACTAAACCATGTCCCTCAGCACCAACATCTCCATGGTTTTCAAACCCCTCCAAGGATGGGGACTCTGCCACTGCCCTGGGCAGCCTGGGCCAGGCCTGGACAATGTCTGCAGGGCAGACATTTTTCCTGATGTCCAACCTAAACCTCCCCTGCAACTTGAGGACATTTCCTCTCGTCCTGTCACTTGTACCTTGGGAGAAGAGCCCGACCCCACCTGGCTCCAACCTCCTTTCAGTGAGTTGCGGAAAGTGAGGGAGGGACCCACCCAGGACCTCCCTTTTTGCCACGCTTAGGTGCAGCTTTAGACATGATCATCATTTTTGCAGCACGTTCTAAGCTTCACTCCAAGAAGCACACCCAGAACTACGTGAGCAATGCAACAAAAAAAATTCAGCATCAACTTAAGAGTGAACCATCAGGCACAGAACCAGTACAATCAGTAACCAAACTACACCTCAAAGCCCAGCTGAAGATAGGTTACTGAGTTCACTTCTTCAGCAAAATATCCATTGCAGCTGACACTGCTCCAAGCCTGAGTGGCGCAGGACCCTGGGGAGATGTGCACCCAGGAGTTCACCCCATCTCCCTGCCTCCAGCTGCTCCTCAGCTCCAGGCTGGGTGTTTGCATCACTATAAGGAAACACTAAAGCTATTTATTCAGTTCTCTGGTCTGGAAACGTAGATCTTAAAGAGAGGAACAAATAGAGATAGAGGAGGAAAACCCAAAACACAACGCCCTCACACTAAGCAACCTGAGCTGCACAAGCTCGCAGACCAGTCCTGAGAAGTGTCCTTGCTGCTTCTGCACAAAGATCACAACTTCCAGTGAGAGGCACTTGGCTCCAGCAGACTCTTTTTTCAAGGCCTACTCATTGTCTGAGCTAAGGAAAGCGAGGTTTTTGCCTGACAGACTAACACTAGCCACACGCTGGGGCTAATCAGTCCCCAGCCGAAATTTTAGGAAAGAAAGGGGAAAAAAAACCCAAACCAAAGCGGTAGAAACAGCACCAGGGAAAGGAAGATGTGGCTACTTAGAACGGACATCACCCCCTCAAAAAATCCCTCCATCCCAAGCAACAGCCCCAGAGAGCAGGGAGTCAAACCGAAAGACAAAGGCACTCAGCAGAGATGAATTATTTGGATTAATGGCAGCAGTTCATCACTGGTGACAAACTTGCTCATAAAAGCCATTTTAGGACCCCCACTGTGGGTGAGTACTCTCTAAGCTGTCTGGTCCTCGTCCTACATGTTCTTTCCGAAGCTACAGCAGCTCTGGCACCAGCATATCCCTCGATTCCATCAGGATTTTGTGCCCAATGCCTTTCTCCCCAGCACACTCCAAGCAGGGCATCTTTCTCCCCTGGAGAGTAGCTTTTAGACAAAATCCACAGTTCGGGGCAAAGCAGATCAGGCTCAGAACGGAAAAAAGCAGCCTCACTGCGATGTTGCCTCTGGCAGAGGCTGGGGAGGGAACTTTACGGTCCTCCCACACGCAAATCAGAGTTTCCATCACAAGACACATCCAGCAAGGTCCTTGGCCCCAGGCCATGGGTTCAAGCAGATGGTTCTGCCAGGCTATCCAGCAGAAAAAGAGACAGTAAGTGCTCAGGGTGCCACCCCTCTGATCATTTACGGAGCACACCATAGTCAGCAAGCAGCTAGCAAGAGCCACATCACCCAGCTAACATCTTCACGGACTGAAAGCCACCAGGCTCCCATGACCAAAGGTTTCCTGATCACGTTGACCAAAGCTGCAAGCTCAGCACAGCCCATGCATAAACAATATTTCATATTCCAGCCCCTCTTCTGGACATGACCGAACCACGGGTAAGATCTAGGATGTCTGCAAGATCTGGGTGAGTCTTAACCACTGGGATTGCCCATGTCAGCTGCAGAACCTGCCTACTGAAACAGGGTCCGATAGCCAGGCAAGCACAAAGGCATGAATCTTCTCGTTGCAGGTCATAAAAGTCCCAAACTAACCCTTATCCTCTTGTAACATTATTAAAAATTCCCACTATGGTGTCCTCCTTCCTCTAGCAGAAAAAAATGCATAAGTTTTGGGGGGAACTTTGAACTATTTATGCTCACAAAGCAAAACCTCTGACTAAATCAGCTGGGATGTTTGACACCCTTAACAAGAGGCCACAGGCCAGCCCCTCATCAAGCCAACCCCTTAACCTAAAGCCTCTTAAATCTAAAATAAACCTGTGCTCAAGACCAGCTAAGAAACTTTATCAATTAAAACCTTTTTAAGAGGTTTGCTCCTGAGGTGTGCTCCAAAGAAAAGATTGCAGTGTCGTTTTCCTTTTCATATCTCCACCAGGTTAGCAGAGAAGCTACCGTATCATGAGTATTTTTTTCCTGGAGATTATTGCAGCTGGACAGCAGAAAAAAATGTTTCTGGTGCTATCTCCCTGCTATGTTCAGGTGATGCCTCTGGGAGGGACATGCAACCTTTGTGCATGTGGGCTGGGTGCCTTTCCCAGGCCAACTATAGCAAAAAATCAAGCTGTGCAGCTTCCACTTGTTGCAAACATTGTTTCTCCCTCTTACCACCATTAAAAAAAAAAAGGAGAAAAAAAACCAAAAGAACATCAATTTCTACCGTTTCCCATAAAGGGAGTGGTTTACAACTTGATCTTAAAAATTGTATTTTCATGACTTGATGCTACAAAATCTACCATTTGCCTTCTGAAACAAGAGAGCTTTGTGCTGGGGAAGTGGAGAAGGAAAATGGAATTGGCAAAGGTATTTCCTCACCTCCTTCCCCAGGACAGGGGGAAAGAGAGACAATGATAACACTCCTTCCCTCGAAACACCCACCTGGATTTTGACAAACATGAGTTTCCATTGGGAATACCTTATCCCAGAAAAAAAAAATTAATTAAAAATCCCAACTCATGCACCAGCTCTATCCTGTAGCACACCGAGGCCACACAAAAAAGTGACCTCAGGGTGCTGCAGGACGCTCTGGGAAAATCACGGGATGAAGCTGAGCTTGTTGTGTGCAGCCCAGACCCAGCAAACTGGGGAAAAACAAACAAAAACAACAAAGAGACATGCACCAGTGTAGAAAACATCCCACTCCAGCATCACTTCCCCCACAGTAAGAAAATACCCAGCCAGCTCCAGTGTTCACCTGCCGGCACACAGCACATCATCCCATCCTCCACAGCCTTTTATTTGGCCAAATAAGCTACCCCAGCTCCGCTTTCCCTTCTTGCTTTCTAATTTATTTATTTAAAAAAAAAAAAAAGAATGTTGCCTTTTCTATCAACAGCCTCCAGAATTTTTATTTTTATTTGGACAGGTTTTTACTACTAGCACCCAAAATTTTGCATTTCCCCCATTAAAAACCAGTAATAAAGCCCCACACCTGTATTTCTAACTGCAAATGGGCACGGGCTTATTCTTTACCTTCACGTAGCATCCCAAAAATCCTGGATCAGAGACAAAAGGGCTGGTTCCGGGGAGATCAAACCGAAGAACGACACCAGGGAAATGCCATCACCGCCACAAAAGAGCTTACAGCTGGAACACCCCTGAACCAATCCCAAACTGACAGGGAAGAGGACGGGCAACGGAATTTAGCTGGCTGGTTTTAACAGGGACCAGACTCTTGGAAGTTTGAGCATTTTCTTTAAATAAAGGCTCGGGCGACGACTCCAGGCAGCTGCAAGCTAAAGATGCCTGGCCAACACCAAGTTGGATGCGCACGGGGTTCAGCTATTGAGGCGGTCAAGGAAATATTTATTTAAAGAAAAGAGGATTGCAGGGTTTGGGTGTTTTTTGGATGATAAAGGAAAAGCGGAGCGAGCAAAGCAGCCGAAAAAAAGAATTAAATATATAAGTGTTTTCTCACAAAATCGAAAGAAACCATTCAGAGCAAGTTTGTCATTTAATAGGTTGTCGAAAAGATTGAGGGGAAGAAATAAAGATAATAATAATAATTAAAAAAATGAATTAAAAAAACCCACCCCACCTTCTCTGGTTGCAGTTCAGCCCCTCAAACACCTCCCAGCCCCGCACGCACCTCCGAAGTTCAGCCGAGGCTCTGCCGAGAAACTTTGCAGCTTCTCGCCTTCTCCTCCCGAGTCGAACTCCACATTAAAGCCGAGGATGCGGTTGGGAGGGTCAGACAGGGGGGCACACGGGCTTTGCTGTTTCAGGGGCAGGAGAGCAGACAGCCCCCATGCCTTATTAGTATTATTTATAATTTTTTTTGTTATTGCTCAAAGGGAGGAAGTTTGAGGCGCCTCGATTCTTGCCGTTGAAACTACTGCCCTCAACGACACATACACCCCCCACCCCCCTCCCCACCCTCAAATTATAATAACGATAAAGACGATGGCAGCGCTCACCCCAAACAAGCTGTCCCCTCAGTGGAAGCGCATAAACGAGGTTTAGGAAGGAGGACGGCGCGAAAATCCTCCCCCCGGGGCGGAGTGGAGAGAAGGGGGGGGATGCCGGCGGCTCCACTCCCGCGCATCTCCCGTCCTCCCTCCCCGCTTTATTTCTTCAACAAATAAATAAAAAAAAAATAGCGGAATAAAGAAAACTCGCGGGGGCATTACCTGTGGCGGCGGCGCTGGAGTCGGTGCCCGGTATCAGCGGCGACCNGCGGGCGCCGCCGCCCCTCCCGGGGCCGGGTCCCCCCCCCCCCCCCCCCCCCCCCCCCCCCCCCCCCCCGGCCGGCCGGGCGAGCCGCTGCGGGAGGAGGAGGAGAGGAGGGGGAGGAAGGGGAGGGGAAGCAGCCGGCACGGTGGCTGACGCGGGAGGCGCAGCGCCCGTTTCCCAGGTAAAAGGTATTTCAGAGCTGCCGCCAACACCGAGCACATCTCACCTACCTTCCTCCCCCCTTCCAGGGACGACCAGCACCCCTTCCCCCCAAATCCCCGGGCTCACCCCCTCGGGGGCCACCCCCGAGACACTCAAATACAGAGCCTGAAGCAGCCACCGGCCACGTGCAGTTGAACTCAACCTCTTTTAACCATTTCTGGTTTAATTTTATTTTTTTTTTNTGGTTTAATTTTATTATTTTTATTTTTTTTGCTATTATTATTTTTCCTGTCCTTCGTGCAGGCCCTCGGGGAGCGCATAAATCATACATGAGCGGGAAAGCGATCCAGGCATCGTCCCGGCAGGCATGCCAAGAGAGCCGCGCAGCAATTACTCCTCCGAGCTCCTCTCCCTCGGGTGCTCAGAGTCTCTGTTTCCACAAACACAGCGGTTGTTGGATCTGCCACGCCACCGATGGGCGTTTCCAAGCAGTCTCCCAGGCTCTCGCCACGAGTTGTCTCTTCCTAGCCTTCTTGGCTTTCTTAAAGCCAGCAGGACATCGTAAGGCAAATCCCTGCTCCCTGTCTAAGCCCTCCCCACAGAGACTTTTAGAGGAGGCACCCAAATCCTACCATTTCATCTAAATTACTAGGTTCAGATTTGGGCTCCTTATGCCAAGAAGGACCTTGAGGGGCTGGAGCGTGGCCAGAGAAAGGCAACGGAGCTGGGGAAGGGTCTAGAGCACAAGTCCGGCGAGGAGCAGCTGACGGACCTGGGATTGTTCAGTCTAGAGAAAAGGGAGAGAGAAGGGGAGACCTCGTAGGAGGGGAGACCTCGTTCTCCACAATTCCCTGACAGGACGTTGAAGCCGGGGCGGGGGGGGGGGGGGGTGTCGAGCTCATCTCCCAAGGAGCAAGCAACAGAACAAGAGGAACGAACATTGAGTTGCACCAGGAGAGGTTTAGGTCGTACACGGGGAAAAAGGCGGAGCTTTCCTTTCCCACTAGACCCCATTCCGAGCAGCTTTAATTAAAACACTAAACAAATGCATCTTGCGCTGCTAAAGCCTTACCTGGCAACGCTTGGAGCCTTCCCATCCTCTCAAACTTCTCCTCCCGGAGCAGCAAGTGGGCAAATTCCTCTGCAGGAGCAGGAGGGGATAATTAAGCCTTTGCCTCTCTGGAACAGCTTCTGCTAATTAGGCAATTACCACAACTCCTGGGCTGATTGATTGGAATTGGGCAGAGGGCTGCTGCTGGCACCTTCGCCTTCGCCCTGGGGAGGGGGAATCCACCCCCAGGATGAGGGATCCCTCCCGTGCTGGGCAGGGTCCTCCTGCAAGCCTGAGTCCCATGTTGCACACCAGAGCCAGCCCTGGCACCCCAATAGCTGTTTGGGACGAAAACCGGTGGTCCCAGACAAACAGCTGAATACAATGAGCTACCTGCCATTAACCAAGGTGCTGGCAAATAATTTCCTCCTGTCCCAACTGAGTTGTACTGGGTTTGCTAAGGATTTACCATGGGTACCTAAGCTTCTCTAATAGGTGCAGGTCACAAGGAGTGCAAAGGGTGAGCTGTGGGGCTCCCAGCACCCTGCTGAGCTGAGCTTTTGATGGTCCAGGTGGTTTCTCTCTTGTTGGGCTCTCATCCCTCCCTTATCCTCTTCATCAGCACAAGGCAGCCAGGATACCTGCACTGTGCCCATCCCAGTGGCATCCATAATGTCAGGGAGCTAATTAGGGGAAGAAACAACAGAAAGGGAAAGGGAAATCAAGTGATGTCTTGCTTAATGACTCTCCTGGTACATTTTGGTGAGCACTTATATTTAACTAGAATCCCATCTCTCTGCACTTTAATCCCTTCCCAGTTCCTACCCCTTGGCTTCACACCACAGATCTCAGTTCATGTCCTGACCAGTCTGAAGACCTGTCACCTCTTTTCCATAAATCAGCTCTAAAAAAAGCTGAGCTCTTCCTGGCCTGTGGGTCCAGCTTAGACTCCTGCTCCAATTCCCAGCAGCCACGGCCTTTCCCATCAGGATGCAGAGGACTGGTGGGATTTCACTGCCTAGGTTCACAAAATCCCAGGAATACAGTCTCTTGTGAACATCTCTTTGTCAGGCTCAGTTTAAATCAGGCAGTAGCTGTGTGCAGGCTAGACCTCAAACCAACTTTCCAAGTCGACGTTCCCAAGCTCCTGTTTGAAGGAGCACGATGGTTAGTGGGAGGACTGGTATAACCTCCCTGCTATCCCAGCCTTCCTCCACAGGCTCATTACAGGGAAACCTTTACTTTGTTTTGAGCCAGATCCCGTGACCTCCCCTCTCCGCTGTGCCTGCAGAAGCAGAGCAGCAACGGCAGAACGTTCGCGGCCTCCCGGCACCACTCGCTCAACCTTGAAATTGTACTGTAGGGCTTCTCCCCCTTTCATTTTCCATTGAGCCACAGAACATTCCTCCAGCTAACTATCCCAATCAGCTCCTCTCCCTGCCTTCCCTGGCGCTTCTGCTGTGGGAAGCTGGATCACCCTTAGTCTCCAAATCTTTAAACAGTGGAAATATCACATGGAAACACAAGCACGCGCAAAATCCTGCCCTATGAAGGTACTCTGCTCGCCATGGACCACGGACAGCCACGGACCCCAGGGTCGGCCCGGACATCAGCCACCTGACAACCAGCATGTGCAATATTGTACCATCAGTCATTTCTTCACACCTCCCCAGGAGCCTCCCAAAATGGTCCCTTGATGTGCTTCCCCAAACCACTACCCTTTTTTTTTCAGCAAATAAAAACTGCAAAAGCGCAGGAGGTTTTTTGCTGAGGGAGAAGCAGCCAATGTCCCCTGCTGTCCCTTCTCGGGGGATACATGATTTTGTGTCCTGTTCCCCTTCAAACCATGGCGATGGTGGTGTCCTCCACCTCCCACGGCTTTCCAGCACCTCATATTGTGGTGTGGGTCAGGACAGCAGCACAAAGGAGGCAGCTCCCCCCACCTCAGTGCCACCCTCTCACCCGAGTTACAGAATTATTTTGTACAGCGGTCATGGGGTTTTTCTTGTTGACCACCTGCGCTGTGACTGACAGCTGAGCCAGTTTTTCCGGTATGAAATTAATTTCCAGGTCCATTTCACATAGAATTTTAAGGCCAATATTCGGATCGTGCTGTTTTTTTAGGAATTTATGAAGGAAGGATGCTGTAGAGGAATACGAGCAAAGTTAAGGGATTGTGCCTGTTTTCTCTCTCTAGGGAACAAAAGTGCTGAAAGAGCAGCTCATTTCTTTTTTTTTTTTTTAGAAATATAGAAGGATTGGGTTTCAAATTGCATCTTTGTAAAGTAATGGTCTGTATGGAGGGTACAGAAAATGTGTTTGAAGGTGGCAACAGGGAGGACACATATTTGTAGTGTGTGCCCAATTCATGTGGCATCCTTCATGGTTGACATTTAGAGGTGGGTCCAGCCCAGCTAACCCCAGACCGAGCACCTCCAGCAGGACTCCGGCAACTGAGACTAGACAGCCAGAGCTGTAGCATCACGAGAACACATAGCCAGAAGGATCAAGGAAGGAGAACCCGTCCAAACAGACCTGGCCAAAGCCCTGAAGTTCTGCCCATTGCAGATCCCAAAGTAAAACACATCGTTTCCCTTTGTAGCCCGAGTTGGAATAGGGCAGGACATGTCCCCTGCTAAGGACGCAGAGTGCCCAGTGGCATCTGGCTGGACTTGTTACATCCAGAAGGGGTTAATTAGGATAAAAACAACCCCTTCATACCAACTCTTAGAACAGCTGGAGGTGCTTTCCACTGGCTTTTGAACCAGCCCTCAGTGTAATTTCTTACTGATGAGGAATATTCGGAAATTCACAGAACAGAATTTGGTGATGACTGGGACAGGCAATCCAGAGTGACCCAGTTAGGGTGAGAGGGGTAGAGCTTTGGGAGGCAGGTCATTGATTCCCCAGGGGATAACTGCCCTGAGTCACTTCATGCCACTCACCAAAAACATCTTTCTTGGAGCTTTGGGCCCTACCTCGGATCAGCCTGCTTGGTTTTTCTCTTCCCTTTTTTGTTTCCTCTTCAGCAGAGTAAAAGGTGCCATCTACAGGCATAGCCTCCACAGGACAGCCTTCTGGATCTCCTCATGTCCTCCTGTCCCATGCCACCATACCCTTTGCTCTGTCACCTTCCCTGTAGTACAGTCCATGAGCTGCGTGTCCAGGTTGTCCACTTTTTGGGGTCAAGGACTACCCAGAGCACTGTGTCAGGTAGATGATTAACTCTCTCTTGGCCAGCTCTTGGGCACTCTCTGGGTAACCTTGACGGTAATGCAGGGGAGCAGCAAGACAAAAAAAAAATACATGGGAAGGTGATCGCCATTTGCACAGCTGGGAGGGGACAAGAAAAGGGGACACAGAGTAAATTTAGGGGACATAAAGTCCATTTGGGCACAGAGTTGCATTAAGGGAAACCTGACCATAGGAGGTTCCACCTCAACATGAGGAGAAACTTCTTTCCTGTGAGGGTGACAGAGCCTGGAACAGGCTGCCCAGAGAGGTTGTGGAGTCTCCTTCTCTGGAGACTTTCCAAACCTGTCTGGATGTGTTCCTGTGTGATCCGCCCTGGGTGATTCTGCTTTGGCAGGCGGGTTGGACTAGATGATCTCTAGAGGTCCCTTCCAACCTCTAACATTCTATGATTCTAAGATGGGTACCTACTATGCTGCTTGTCCAGCAACCCAACTTCCAGCCTCACAAGTCTACCTGAGTGGCTCAGGCCCACGTTGTGCTCCTCTTCTACATTTAATCCGTACTTCCAGTTTAATCCATTTTGGCTGAGTTCACACGCCTGTAATTTAAAGAGGTAAGGCAGGAAAACAAGAAACTGTAGGAAGAAGTATGAATAACACCTAATAAATTCTCCTCTGTGTGATTACAGGAGAGTGAGGGGTGACTCCTGAGTAGCTGGAGTGAGGGTGCACACAAGGGAGTACCTCCCCGTTGCGGAGATACTTACTCTTTTGCTGTTTAAGGCCAAGAATGGGTACTTCAAGGAGCCTGTCAAAAACATGGGGACAGTATTTTTACCAGGGCCTGTTGCGACAGCACAAGGGGTGATGAGTTTAAACTGAAAGAGGGAAATTTAGACTAAATATAGGAAATTTTTGACACTGAGGGTGGTGAGACCCTGGCCCAGGCTGTCCAGAGAGGCGGTCGATGCCTCATCCCTGGAACCATTCCAGGGGAGGTTGGCCAGGGCTCTGAGCAACCTGCTCTAGTTGCAGCTGTCCCTGCTTCCTGCAGGGGGATTAAATTAGATGGCCTTGAAAGGTCCCTTCCCACCCAACCCATTCTGCAATTCTACAAAAAATGAGCCTATCAGGTCTCCAAGGTGATGCATTTAAAATCAGAGCCAAGTCCTAGCGATGAAGATCCGATGGGCCAACCACACATTGCTGTTGAACCTCCCAAGGTTGCCCCCCAGTAGAGCTGCAGGAGAGCTCTACCTACCTCACCAAGCCGATGGCTCAGCCGAGAGTGAGACGACGCCAACGAGCGGAGCTAACACGAGGAGGAGCGAGTAAGCGCACATGCCTCGAGCTCATTCCCGCTTTAAAACCCCTTTTCTCAAACCTAAGACTTCTGCTTCATATTAAAACCATTCGTCAAAGCAGATGCTCCATCCTGCGCTGTTGGGTACCCGAAGCAGCGCAGTGCAGAGCCAGACAGGGCTGCAAAATCTGGAACGGTGCACGTGTGTGCGCACCCCATCCATCAGAGAGCAGGGATGGCAGAGAGAGCAGCACCGAGCAGCTTGCTTGATTTTGCCCAGCCTGCTACGGGCAATGCTCGAAATCACGCTCAAGCCAGCCCCAGATTCTCTACCCTACATACAGACACAGACACACACACCCCCCACCATGGCGTGACAAATGAGGAGGAAAAACTTTCTGAGCTCGGTTTGTTCTCACAGTGCCATCCAACAGAGCACAAGGCTGTCTAATCAGGAGCTACAGTCCTTCACCATCTGGTTAGAGCCTAATTACGAATGCAGGAAAATAATGTGCTTTACAATTGCACCAGTAAATGCTGTAAATGATTTAAATGCATGCATATGTTCCCTGCAGAATTCAGCATGCATCTGCGACTTCTTCTTCTCCTCCGCACAAATCAAGGGAAAAAAAAAAAAAATACCCCGATCTGATGAACAGAGCGTCCCTAGGACGGTGATTTTTATCTCTGTTTTTCTGTGGTTCTTTTTTTTTCTTTTCTTCCCCCGCTGGAATGGCAAACGGGGCTTTTTTGTAACAATTCATTCAGTGGCATTTTCTTTGCTTCCATTTTAAAAAACTGTTTATCACCGTTGTGTAAATATAGTACAAATCACTCCATAAAACATGTAAAAGAAGAGCAGACGGGCAAGCCTGCAGCTGGCTGGTGAGGTTTCAAAGCCGAGGGGAATTTTTTGTCCTCTGGGATGCCTGTGAAGGGACAGGATCAGCTCAGATCATTTGCTGGGGACCGTGGTCCCCTCCTTGCCTCCACCAGAGTTCTGAGGACACTTGCCGCAAAGCCGTTGGCGAGGTTTAACCCTGCGCACGCAAGCTTGTGAGAGAAGGGAAAAAAGGACTAAAATACCTTGAAAATACTTTTTCCATGGCTGCAGAAGGAGAGCGGCAGGGGTCAGAGAGCATCGCCTCGCCTGTGGCGGGGGTGAGAGTGGCCTTGCGGCCCAGAGACCCTGCTGATCATCCAAATGAAGCTCTCCCAAGGCAGTAATTAAGGTCACGGACACCATCGGATCACTAGGATCTCATTAGGCGCTTCATTGGGATGCCGGGCACAGGCAGGGATGCAAATGCACAGGGATGCTTCATGTATCACCACCCTATCAGCCATCACTCCCAACAGTCAAGACACCAAAGGCAATCCCACTTCAGCTGTCTTGGTTTTTGACCTGCAACACATCCCAGCAAAGCACCAAAAAGGTGAGTCTTGCCCCAGACAAGTACAATGGAGCAGCTGAGAGGCAGCAGAGCTTCCCTTTCGTCACCACTGAGGTGATGCTGAAGGATAATGAGGCTGTTCCAAAGATGCTGCCACCTCCCAAAGGGTAATAGTGCTCCACCAAAGCCTCTATGATGCAGAGGAAGGGAAGGAGAGGTGGCACCATTTCTACAGTCTAGAACAGTCTAGATAAGGCTTTGAAGAGGAGAAAGAGGGAAAGCCACTTGCAACTGATGGGAGATGATCATCACTCCGTAATGGAAGTGTCCTTTCATAGTACCGTTTGTTGGAAGAGACCTTTCAGATCATCAAGTCCACCTATTAACCCAGCACTACTAAGTCACCACTAAATCATGTCCATCAGCATCACATCTGCACAGCTTTTCTTCTAGACCACACTTACTTGCTTTAAAGCCCCAAATACCTAGATTCAAATGCTCCAGCTCTGAAGCAGTTGGACCTTGGCACCACTAAGCTGAGAGAGGACAAAACCCAAGCTGGGTACCAGCTCAAGTTAGTCTCCTTTGAGCCGAAGCTGCAACAGATGTGCCTCCTCCACTTTCTGCCCTCGCATCCAACCCCCTCCTGCTCACCACGCCCTCCAGTCTTGCTGGCATCGCTTTGCCAGTTCACAGCTTTCATCTCCCCTTGGCCACTTGGATCGCGCACCAAAAGCTACCGGAGAAGCCAGCATGGGGCAAGCTCAGCATCCCCAGCCACGTCAGCCCTCCACAGAGCCGGGGCAGCCTCCAGCTCACTCTGCTAGCGACACTGGGCAAACGGTGGCAGGGATTCATGCCCGTCTTTGATTTCATTTCCCTCTGTGGGCCCACCCTCATGAATTTTGCATCTCTTATTTTACGCCCACCAGCAAGACGAGGCCAAGCGCTGCAGAGAGCACGTGGGCCAGCTCACCACCCGCTTTCCTTGGCTGGTAGATGGTGAAAATGTTTACAACCCTGCTAGTCCATCTTAAGTAGTTGAGGTGATGGTGTTCATTAAAAAAAATAAAATCCAGCAATGCCATTTTGGACAAGGGAGAAAGAGCCATAGACCCAGCTCAGCTCCCAAGATCTTCCTCACGACCTTGGGTGTCCCAGGTCCAAAAATCTGGAGAGTAAATCCCCCTTGGAAAACTCTTTGGGACCTAGAAGAAAAAACAAATCCCCTCATCTCATGACTAAATACCACAAAGTAGGGGTTTGACTCTCACAACATCTCTGCTGGCTGTCCCACCTTGATGCTGGGGTAGAGCAGGAAGGACACACCACTCTTGAGCTAGAAACCGGACTCAATGGCTGCAGTCCTTCTCCAAGACCCTTTATTTCAAACCATCAGAAAATAAATCTGTGATTACACTTCGACTTAACACTTCTGAGATACAACCTCCTTCCTCCTGCCTGTTTCCTTCATCATTCTGCATTTTCTTATCTTCAGCTCTTTGATGGGGGCAATGCAGAGCATCAGATGTGAATTCACCCAGGCAGTATATGGCAGTAATTACATCCCTGCTGTTGTTATATACAACACCCTATAAATTACCCGTCCCCTTTCACAGGGGCCTCACCCACGTGCTCATGGCTCAAGCTGCCTGTCAGCATCCATCCCTGTACCGCCACCCTTACACTAGCAGCCCCTGCTTTATACCCAGAACCTGATTCTTCCTCGATTTGAACCTGTATCGATTTTTCCCCTCACTTCCTTTAGACAAATACCATTAAAGACAAAAGGATAAATTCCCTTTTTGCTTGCTTCCCCCTGCAGATGCTTCCCATATCTACCTGCAGATCATTTGGAGACATTAAACTAGAATAACCGGGCTCTCAAAGCAATTTTTTCAGGGCTCCTCCACTTGGTCAGTGATTTCTCCAAGTTTACAACCCAAGCTGGGAGAGAAGGATGATCAGAAGGAAAAAATACAAGCTAAAACTGCATGCATCCCTGCATTGCCAAGAGAAACCACTCCAGACACCAGCAGATGCACAGTACCAAGAATTAACTTTATTAGCAACGATACCAGATAATTAAGTTCTGTCTCAAGAGGTAATGCCAGGGAGAGGATCAGCAGGGGTGCAGAGTAGTCAGCAAACAAGCAGAATCTCATTTACCTGGGACTGGGGATGACACATGAGCTGAGGAGAGCAGACCACACAGCAGATGTCTCAAGTGGGAAGCACTGAAGGCCACAAAGGGTCATTCCGGTTGCCAACATGAGACTGGCTTGGACTTTTCAACCAACTACTTCACTACTCCAGCGCTTACCCCCATAAGCAGCACCCACCATCACCACCCTCAACCCTTGGGCTGCCCTTCAAGCCGAGACGGACCTTCACCTGGGCCTACACTGGTCAAAGCAGCCCCTGGCCAACCTTGGGGGCTGAAGGGTTGCAAACCTACTGAAGACGTTAAGAGCCCTCATGTGTCCCTAAAGCTGCTCCTCAGTACCACGAACCCTGGAAATTTTCCACTCATGTCTGGATTTTACGTTTAAATAAAAATCAGCCATAAAACAAAACTGTGTGTATTGCCAAACAGCCAAAGGATTTGTAGCCAAAAACATCACCACCCACCAAGTCCACATGTTCTTCATCGCTCCTTGGCCAAGCAGGAGATGCTGAGAGTGTCCCACTAACGGAGCATCTGCAAATAACCCAGTCTTAAAGGATTTATTTTCCATAGGTAGCATCCCTGAGGCATCAGCTCCAACGCCACGTTCTCCCATGACACCCTTGCTTAACAGTTCACCTCTCCTAGACTCTAAATCCACCCAGTCTGAGAAAACAAATCCAAGAATTGTATTTAGTCCAGGCTGCATTTGCAGATGGAAGTTTAAGCAACTTTAGAAGCCAGTCCTCTTTGGGTGGGCCATTTTCTTGTGTAGTCCACCCCTCTGAAAACATCTGGAGACCATATGCTGCCTGTCTACATAAATGAACTGGCTTTTTCCTGTGAATATCACACCGGAGCCTCTATAATATCTCTCCCTGGCTTTTATAGACCTTTCTTAAGGCAGACTAAAGGCATCTTAAAAAAATCTGAGGTTAGGACCACTTAGCTTTTCACTTGCCTTGGGGGTTCACCTGCAGACAGGTGAGCTGGTGTCCACAAATGTCACACCACTGTCACAACAGGAGAAATGGTCTCAAGCTGGCCACGACATATGGCCCCAGCACTAGCAGCACCATGCTGGGAGGTGGATGATCCCTCAGCTCCATCTTATCTGGAAAATTCAAGCAAGCACAAGTTCAAGTGGAGAAGTTTCCCTTATATATGCTTTTTTTGTGGCATGAATGTCCAAAATTCTCCCTGGAATTGTGCCCTGCTCCCTGGCATGGCTGTTACCTGCTCTAGAAGCTTGTTTGAAGGTGCTAAAGGGCTCCAATTCCCTTTGGTTCATCACCACCAACAGGAGAATTCCCCCTGAGACCACCAAACGCTGCCAGGTTAAACTCGTAACCAAGGCAGCAAAACCCAAGGTGCTGTCAAAAGCCCCAGTTTCAGCTTAAAACCAGCATGGTGGCACCAGCAAGCCACCCTGGCCCACTAGCACTGGTGTGAGGGACACACTTCCCTTTGTTCCCAGTGCTTCCCTAAGCAACCTGGAGAGGACAAGGCTTTTTTGGTCTGTTTGCTCCAGCTGAGCCGTGGAGTGAGAAATGTCCAACAGGACCTCTCAAGGACAGGGGACACCTCTTCCCAGAAGGAAGACTTTCAACATGGATGCAAAGCTTCCTTCTCAAGATAGGCAGCCTGTCCCAAAACCACAGTGTGCTGGGATTTTTTGGGAAAAAAACAACCTACGTAACCAAGAGGAGCACCGCAAACCAAGGGCATCCTCCCCAACTGCTCCTCTACACGAGGTGGACAATGATAACAGAACAGGCGGACCCCACAGCCAACCCCAGCATGAGGTAAAACGTCATCACCACCCCTGCTGCCTCAGCCAGCTCTTTTGGCACGATCTTGGGGCCATAGATCATGACCAGTGTCCCCAGGTAGCCATTGCTCAGCCCCAGCAGCACCGTGAAGACCACCGGATAGATGTCTTGACTAAAGACCACCGTTTGGATGTGAGCCCGGGGTTGGTAGTTGCTGAGGATGAAGAGAGGAAGGAAGGTGGTCCTGAGGAGGACGAAGGCGGGCAGCAGCTTGCTCTTGGGGCCAGGTGCCTGGATCCAGGCGGTGATCTGCCTCCCGCACCAGTCGGCAAAGTTGTACAGGAGGAAACTGGTGAGAGGCGCAAAGTACTTGGTGCTCCACGGGCTTCCTGAGGACTTGCTGACTGACTCAATGTTGGAGGACAGAGAAGGGAAGATGATGATGGAGATGAAGAAGACGTAGAAGAGGCAGAAGCCGAGGAGGGCGGTCTTCTGCAGGATGGGGCGGAGCGGGGGGATGCTGGTGTTCTTTGCGAGGAAGGAGGTATCTGTGGTGCTTTCTGGCTCTGTCTCGTCCTCCGCAGAGCTGTCGGGTGGTACGGTGACCAGAGATGGGCTCTCCTTCTGGCTGCCCAGGTAATATCTGGAAAAAGTGAAGGAAGGGGATGATTATTGAAGCGTGTGCGGAGGGAATCACAAATTGATATTTGGAGAGAGCAGGAGAGAAGCTGGTGACACCAAGATGTCCACTGGACCCAACAAAAGCAGTTGCAGTGACCCCAGCACACCTCCAGCTCCCACCTCCACCCCTCCGGGACCCACCACCCCTCTTCCCCACCACGGGGATCTCTTTACACCCTCGGTGGTTCACAGCAGGGATCTACTGCATGCAGGCATCTGGAGGGCCAGGTGGTTTCAGGGGTTGCAAGCTGCAACAAGACCAACATGGTCACTCATATCAGCATGGCATGTTGCAGATACAGACACCTTACGGGGACCCACCTGGCTGGCTGTTTCCATGTTACAGCCTTCTGCTGACTTCACACATTTTTGAAGCCCCAGTGTCATGTCAGCATGGCTCTCTCCCAACCCCCAGAAACTCATCACATGGTGGAGCACGCGCCCGGTTTCAGTCTGTGGTTTTGGTCAAATGGGGAAGTGTGGTTGGAGCGGGAGCGAGTGCAGTGGGATGCTGGGGTGTGGGGGATGAGGGGGCAGGAGCCAGCAGAGAAAGCATCTCATGGGTCACTCCAGCAACACTGCTTGGCTTTGATGGTAGCAAATCCACCCATCCCTGTGCTTGTGGGATGCCCACAGCACGCACCTGGAGTACTCCAGCCTGGGAAGGAGGAGGAACACCATGATGCAGATGACGATGAAGATGTCGGCAGTGAGGAAGTAGGCCAGGGCGCTGTCCGTAACGTTGGTTGCTGCCGCCAGGTCTATGACGGAGGCGACAGCGCTGATTGTGCCGCCCATGGCCTGACCTGTGGAGGGGCATCAGAGAGCTCAGGTTGCAGCTCCACACACCACCTCACCTTCATTTCCACACCTCACCGTAACACAGCATTTTGTGGAGCTGCAGCACAGCCCAGGTCCCGTCTTGCATCCCCTTCCAGCACTGCACAAGGGTCAGGATGTGTCAAGTCCTGCAGAGAAGGTCCAAACCCTGCCCAAAGTCTAAACCTGGCTTTCCACTGGCACACTTTATAACCACCTATCTTCTGCACTCCCCCAGATAGGAATTCAAGCCACCAGCAACAGGTCTGACATCTCAGGGATGCGGTGACTTTCCCCACCAGGCTAAACTCATAAAACACTTGTCTCAGCCCTGGAGAAAACTTCTCTGTCTTGGTTTTTTTTTTGCTTTCCCCTCTTGGTTTGTCAGCTGTTGCACAGCACATTTATAATGCGATCAAACCTCCAGGGAGCTCATCACTCATGGCTCCCAACGTGTCCCTCGTCACTCATGGGAACACATGGAAATGCTGAACAGAAAGGTGGAGACAACAGAGAGGTGAAGATTCCTGCAGCTGCAAGGACAGGAACGGAGGGATAGATCTCCTTCCTCCCCCCGCTTCTCCCTGGGCAGAACAAATAAGTAGGTCAAGCTGTCACGCTGCTTGGAGCTCCTCTGCAGGGTGGTCACAGTGAAGGACCACCACTCTTCTTGCTTCTGCTGAGTCCCTCAGCACTTGAGCTCGTGGTTCTTTACAGAAATGAAAGCACCAGCTCACATGACCAAGCACGTTTCTCCTTCAGCAACTTCCCTTTAGGTTCAAGGCAAAGTTAAGTTTCTAAAATAAACCCCATGTGACAAAACACCAGTTGCAGGATGGAAAGAAAACCAACCACCCAAGCACAGAAAACCCAAGAGCACAATCCCAGTGGGACAGCACAGCTGGAGAACACCAACCCGAGATCAGTGCCTGCAAGTTCCTCATGGGGAAGCAGCTGCTCAGCCCGAAGATGCTGCTGCTGAAGACGGTTGAGGCGCTGCTGACAATGACAACGCAGCAGATGGTGAGGGCAAAGAAGCTGGTGGTCCAGGCAGAGGTGTCAACCTTCACCAGCACCGTGATCACCAGGAAGACAACCAGCATGACGAAGAGGGAGGACAGGATTCGGACGCTGGCGGGGACCCTGTGGACAAGGGGACGGAGAGAGTCCTGCGTTTAAAAGGATAATGTGAAGGCACGATGAAGACACCAATTCTTCAGCTGCAAGAAGGATCAAATTGAACAAAGAAAGGTGGGGGAAGATGAGGAATAAAAAGCAATGATTTTTTCTCAGAAGTCTTTAATGTTAACTCTGCTATTTCCACTTTTGTGATCTGTAGGACAAAGTCTTAAAGCTCGACCAAGCTCTAAATACCCAATTACAAAATAAATACCTTTGACAGGACAAGAGGAAATGGCTTTAAGTTGCACTGGGGGAGGTTTAGGTTGGACATCAGGAAAAATTTCGTTCCCGAAAGGGTTGTCAAGGCCTGGCCCAGGCCACCCAGTGCAGTGGTGGAGTCCCCATCCCTGGAGGGGTTTCAAAGCCGTGGAGATGTAGTGCTGAGGGACTTGGTTTAGTGGTGCCCTGGCAGTGCTGGGTTAATGGTTGGACTCAATGATCTTAAAGGTCTCTTCCAAACAAAATGATTCTAAACAATCCTACAATTTATCCCAGAAATCAGGAGCTCTCCCCATGGCTAGAGCAACATGGAGCAGCAGGAGCAATAATGCCTGCCTGGGAAACACGGCTGGCTGGGCAAAGGCCACCCCAGGCACATCCCTACAAGATAATTTCTTGAGTGTGGAGGTTGCTTACAACCCAATCAGACAGGGCATTTCTTAACCCAGATCAGTGGCTAGTAGGACTAGAGCAAGGCATTGCTCCTGCCTGGAGGAGCCCAGATCTCCTCAGCCGGTCGCCTGGTGACAACAATGGCATTTTTAAGAGGAAAGTCCATTTTCCACGCAATTAACCAAGGAATTTATTTCCAGTGGTGCAACTCAAGCTAACTCTGGTGCTGCTCGCAGGGAGCAGCGAACCTCAACCCACTTCATCTCAGCCGCCTGTGATTCAGGGAGGGGCAGATGAGGGGATTTTGGCCACACAGGGAGGCTGCTCTCACGGTGTTCCATGTGCCCCATGGCTTCCTCCCAAGGGAAGGGGAGGCTGAGCCAGGAGCCAGGGTTCTGAGCAACCTGCTCGAGTTGCAGCTGTCCCTGCTGCCTGCAGGGGGGTTGGACCAGATGGCCTTGAAAGGTCCCTCCCAATCCAAAACATTCTATGATTCTGTGAAAAGCAGGAGCGACGTGGGCAAAACCAGGGAGAGCCCAGGAACGGAGTGGCACTTACTTATTGATGAGCACGAAATTTCCAATCAGGCACAGCACCGAGGGCACAGTTGAAGCGATGGAGATGTAACTCTCAAAGAAGTCCTGCCAGGAAAAAAACCCAACCACAAATCAAATAGAGAAATCAAGGTAGCGAGGGGAACACCACATGAATTTCAGGTCCTACATACAGCACAGGGACTTACAATGCAGTCGTCTGTCTACCTCTTTGCACATGTTGCAAAGCCCCTCAGGACAACAGGCAGCAGGAACAGGCCACTGAGGCTTTTTCATCCTGAAACAACCCTGAGATATGCCAGGAAATGAGGGACATAACAAATTCAGAAGCAAAAATGGTGAAGGAAGTATCTGCCTTCCTGAGGCAGCACCTGAAAGGAGGAGGATCTGAATGTCTCCTGCTGGCTCTGGGCATCCTGGACAAACCCCTTGAACATTTTATCCTATTTGACCTCCTTTGAGAGCTCGTTTTTATAAATCAGGACACAAAAGCATGAATATTATTCACAAATAGCCTTGAAAGCCCACGATGGCTAGAAAATCTGCGCAACTGGGACACACCGTGCCCGAGAATGTGTTCGAGCAAAAGCAGCTCAAGTGGGACATGATTTTCCCTCCCAGTCTCCATCTCTGCGCATACGAAACTCATTGAGAAACTATACTGAGACTCAACACACATTTACTCCGGGGACTCAGGACATCATCCGAGCAAGTCGGTTGTGTGGCCTCACTCAATATTCTCGGGCGGGGGTCAGGCTGGGCACGCAGAAAGTAATAACCACGGCGAGAGATTTCATCACTGAGATTGTGACCAAACGCAAATATTTTCAAACCATTTTATGTGTTACACTGTTAAAGCTTGTCTGCTCCATCTCTTCCCATCGAGGTGCTTAATCCCCTTGTTAGGTTTGTTGGTTTTTTTTTGTTGCAGGAATCTCAGCCATCAGGTAGGACAATGCTTGTGAAGAGGATAACCTACACATCCTGATGGGCTTTCATTTTCCACAGGTATTTACCTACGAAGATGGGTCCACGTTGCATCCAAGCTCAAGAAGGCACTTGGCATGTTTTCTCTGCACATTATATAGTGGGGCTTTTGCAGCTTTTAATCAGTTTACAAGCATGTTCATTAATTCTTTCCTATCAGAGCTTTACTGCAAGCAATGGGAAGTCTCATAATTGCTCCTAGAGGGTCCATATAGATGGAGACGTAAATACCTGCACTTACGGCATGGGGTCAGCGAAGCAGGAGGCTCAAAGCTCTACGGCCATATGATGAATTATAGGAGAAAAGACAAAGCAAAATGCAAAGCTGGCTGATGGAATTAACGCTTATTTACCAACCTACTTAAAACGAACCTCCAAACCAGCCTGGGGTGTTTAATAGACTTCCAAGTTAATTTTCTTCTGGGGAGGAAAAAAGACTTTAGAACGCTTTCCACCAAGCAGAAGTGTACTTGAAGCGATTCGGCAAAGACAAAGCTGAGGACAATCTTTTAGCAGGGCCTGTTGTGACAGGGCAAGGGGCGATGGGTTTAAATTAAAAGAGGAGATTTAGACTGGAGAGAAGGAAGAAATTCTTTACACTGAGGGTGGAGAGACCCCAGCCCAGGCTGCCCAGAGAGGTGGTCGCTGCCCCATCCCTGGAACCATTGCAGGGGAGGTTGGCAGGGGCTCTGAGCAACCTGCTCTAGTTGCAGCTGTTCCTGCTGCCTGCAGGGGAGTTGGACCAGAAAGGTCCTTGAAAGGTCTCTTTCAACCCAAAGCATTTCATGTTAGGTGTTAATCCAGCTCAGATGACAACTTGTCTCCCTACGTGGATATCCACACCCATCACAGAAATACTTTCAGAGCCAATTTCTGGCTTTGCAAGATACACCTCTTCTCCCTTTCTGCTGAGCCCTCCCTGACTAGTCAAGTTCATCTCCTTCAGGCATCCTTTGCTCACAAGGTGTTTAACCCTAGTTAATCTACCACAGCATCTTCAAACCCACTGCCATTCTGCATGCTGGGCACTCAGCACCTTTAAAAAACACCCCAAACAAGAACAAGGCATCGTGGTGGCAAATTAGTCACCGGCATCACCAAGATGCTTTTGCGACTTAGTTTTTATTTCACTCCAGCTCAGACTCAGCAGCTGGGTTCTTGCTGGGCTGGAAAAGCAATCCAGACCTACAATGGTGGTTGAAGGCACTGGAGCATTACCTGGAACACAGGGCATGAAATTAGCAGCAGCGAGCAGGCTGGAGCCAAGCGCAGGCTGCCAGTCACACGGGCATCGCTCTGAAGACGAGAGATGGTTTATTTTTGATCAGGGTTGACTGCCACAGAAAAGCCAGGTTGCACTCCATCAGAGGAGGTAAAAATCATCTCTTGAGCCATGGTCACAGCAAAAGAGAAACAGCTTTTAAACAAAAGTAATTGCTGATCAGGGCAGGAATACAGGTATGAAAGAATTTTTAGGAAAACAGACACCCTGTGATACTGAGGCTACCTTGAAAACAGCTTTTTTTCTGGAATTATGCTGGATAAGTGTGACGTAGAAGCCACGAGGAATGAGTGGGATACAGGGAAGGTGGGAGGACATCATGCCACGTGGTGGTGAGCACCCTTTGCCCCTTCTCTGAGCACCAAGTATTAAAATTAAAACAGCCACAGATATCATCCTGGGATGAGAAGTCACAGAGACAACGTGGGCGTCACACCAGGTGCTCTGTGTTTACATCCAAATAAAATGTGCCCAAACCACCTCAACAAGCTCAGAAAGGGAGGAGGACAGGACGCAGCCTCATCACACCCACGCTTTCTCCAGCCACTGTTGCTTTGTCAGGGAAAATAATCCTGCCGAGGCAAGAGGAGTGAGAGAAGGCAGCTTTTTTTGGGGAGAAAAACAGAGGCTATCGAGCCTGCCGCCCCAAGGCCAGCTCATCAATCGCCTCGTGACAAGCTCCTCATCCCATATGCCAAAAGCCAGATGTTTATTGCTCCAAGGAGCTGCTTCCGTCACACCCACCAGATCTTGAAGGAAAAGCAGTAAAAGCACCCAAGGGAGGAGCTGACACTCTCTGAAGGTACTGGTGCTCCTGCAGAGCCCTCCTGCTGCCTCTGAATGATGTGCTGCACTAGTGTGAGGGAGAAAACGTTTAGAACATCTTCGATGCGTTGTCACGGGGCCAGAAGTTCAGGGCAATTTCTTGCGCAGCCCACAGGGACTCACAGCCGAGTCCAGCTGGGAAAAGCACAGAGCCCCACAGGGCACGGGGGCTCACCAAGCGTGAAGGACAAAAAGAAAAACACAGAGATGTTTACCTTGCACTGTAGAAATTGTCCTTAAAAGGTAACCTTGCTCACAGAGCAGGTTAAGTCAATTTTTTTAAACCTTAGTGCTTCAAATAATAGGTAAAATACAAAGTGCTACGCCTTTTAGTTTTAAGCATCTTCCTTGCAACTGTGCTCCCCAAATAAACCTCTACCTCTGGTTTGCAGCAGGCAAAAACCTAGAGGATGTTCACTCACCTTCTGGGGACATAAAAGGGGTAAAAGAGCAAGTTAAGAAAACTAAGCTTTTTCTTTTTCTGCCTTGAAAGCACCACACTCACCCGCAGATCCGACGTCGCCTGTCCTGCCGGGCCTGCCTGCTCCGAGCAGTTTTGCAGCTTGTACATCCAGTAGTGTTTTGCCGTGATGAAAAAATTCCAGGGCAGCAAGGACCCGATGCCCAGCAGGAAAAAAATAACGTAGGCCCCGTGTAAGTGGTCCCTTGGAGTTTGCCGGCTGTACCTGTTCACCGAGGGCTCCTCGACCAGGGGCTCCTCATCTGAGGGAAAGCTGTCGGATGCTGGGTGCATGGTGCTGGCACGCTGCAAAAAAAATTATTAAGACACTGTAAACAGCTCCCTTGTCATTTGGCCTGCGTTTTCCCAGCAAATGCTGGATGACTGAGCTGAACTGGCTCAAGACAGGATGGCTACATCCCCAAAAAGCATGGGAGAGGGGATCGAGATGCTTAGATTCAATCTTAAAAGGTCTTTTCCAACTTAAATGATTCTGGGATATGTGCAAAGAATGGGCTCTGCTGCAGCAGCACCCACGTTTCAGACCGTAATTAATAATTAACTCATCCCCTTGGCTTTGCAAAAGCAGGAAACCTCTGCTTGGCTAAAGCTCTGGAAAAAATTAACAGCTTGTAAACTACCAACGCCGTGGGGCTTTGCAGAGCAACCTGTAAACTCGCCCCACGCCACTGGGCTTTCTAAAAATGACTCGTGCACTAAAGCAACCGGCCAGTAAACGAAGAGAACGTTATCAAGGCTTTGTAAAGTGACTCATAAAAGAGCACAACATCATCGGGCTTTGGGAAAAATAATAATAATAAAAAAAAATCGCTTGTAAAGTCTCGCAACCCCAGCTGGCTTGGCAAAGGGAGCTAAAACTCCCGCAGCAAGGCCAGGCTTTGCAAACACACCACTCCGAGCACCGTCAGCCTTTGCAAAGCGGCTAGCAAACTCCGGGGGAAGGGCCGAGCCAAGCGCAGGGGGAAAAGCCGGAAATCGGGCGTTTGGCAAAAAAAAAACCAAACAAAACCCAAACGTTCCATCGCAGGGAGGGGGAAGCGCCGCATCCCTCCCTTGCATCCTTCCCTCCCCGTATCCCTCCAGGCCCGCACATCCCACAAAACCCCGACACCACCCACGGCAGCACTTACCGGGGGGNCACCCCCGTTTTTTCCCATTTTTTAAAAAAAAATTATTTACTCCAGCTGACCTCTTGCAGATGTACCTTAAGCAGCACCGGTTTTAAATCAGATGCACTCTTAAATTAAATTAGTGTTCCCACGGTCTGGGGATAACAAAAGCTTTCACCAAAGGCTTGGTTGTTGGTGGAAGTCACCAAAGTGCCTCATCCCGTCCCCCCGCCCCACCTCCCCGAGGATGTTTTGAGGGGGGAATGGGGAAGCATAGAATCATAAGCTGGTTTGGGTTGAAAGGGATAGTTAAAGGTCATCTAGTCCAACCCCCTGCAGGGAGCAGGAACAGCTGCAACTAGACCAGGTTGCTCAGAGCCCTGGTCAACCTCCCCTGGAATGGTTCGAGGGATGGGGCAGCGACCACCTCTCTGGGCAACCTGGGCCAGGGTCTCACCAACCTCATTGGGAATTCCTTCTCTCCAGTCTAAATTTCCCCTCTTTTAGTTTAAAACCATCACTCCTTGTCCTGTCACAACAGACCCTGCTAAAGACTGTTCCAATCCGTCCCCTGCATCTGGAAAGGACCTGAAAGATCTAGTTCCAACCCCCCTGCCATGGGCAGGGACACTTTCCACTAGACCAGGTTGCGCAAAGCCCCAGAGTCCTCAACTTCCTCCAAACTACACTTTGTCACTCACCTTGAGGACACCATGGGACTGTGAAGGAAAACATGATTAGCTGCTGCCTTCCTCTCCTCTGCTCTCCTTTCCCTTCTTCCTTCCCCAAAGATGGGTTTGGCTCCTTGGGGGCCACACAGGATAAAGTGGTGGGGCCTCAGCCTTTCCGTGAGCTTGGCCAATTTCTTTGCACTTATGTTGGTGATGAGTGGGGTTTTACATCTTATGTTTCCTGATGTTGCCTATTTGCCTTTAGCCTTCCCATTCTCCAGTATCTAAGATACTTTTAGCCAACCTGGGTCTCTTTGCTTTTTCCTCCATTGCCCGTGCACCCACTCTTTCTTTATCCAAGCAAAATATTCTTCATTTTTTTGTAGAAGGCCCCCAGGTGGTCTAATTTGGTTGTTTGGGTTTTTTTCCATATACGACTGCCTGCGGGACAGATGCATATGGATCCAGATACCCTCACCTCCCAGTACCACCAGTGCACGCACAGCTTAAGAGCCAGGGCCAGCCACCACCCATCTCCAACCTCTCCAAACTCAAGGAAAACAGATCAGATGGCTTTGGCCACTCAGACATCAAAATAGCCCAAGACACATTCACACACACTCTATTTTTTTTCCTCTTTCATGAGCAAACAAGCAGAAGAAGCACACGATAGACCCACCGGCGATGTGCTGAAATAGAAAGGCTTTAGAGCAGCACATGAGTTTCTCTCCAGAGGTTCCTCCTTGGGATTTTCATCCGCATTGACACTCCAGGCTGGGGAAGCACCTGAGGAGATGGCACAGCCTATCTGAGTCAGTAACCCATCAGCTCAGAGGGATTCACTTGATATTTCTGACCTGCTGCCATCTATCATGTCAGAAAATTCACCACTGGAGAAGAGCCTCGGATCACATCAGCACAAGGGACCGTGACAGCTGAGCAGGGGAAACAAAGCCAGGCCTTGCTTAACTGTGATGGCCCCTCCGGTCAAAATTACCCACACTTGAGAGACCCTCTGCAACACTGACCCCCCCCGACACGGGCTCAGGCAGATTTTAGGGACACCTCTATGCTTCAAGTCGTGTTGGGGTGGTTTGAAAGCAAGGTGAGGGTGGGTTTCATGGTTATGCCAGAGGAGGATCAAGCATCTGACTCACAGAGCAGCTCCCCCCAACCCCTTGGTAGAGATCAGTGCTCTCCGGAGCAGCTCACAGTCCATGAATTGTAAAATCCAGTGGGACTGGCCCAAAGGAAATTTCCAAAACATGCAGAGGAAATGTCAAAAGACTGTGACGTGGGCTGCTCCGGTGGTCCTGAGCGTCCTCTTTCCTGCAGAATAAATTTGTCAGCACTTAATGATGGCACAGCAGTCACTCTGGAACCTGTCATGGGGATGGAATTCTGTGTATCAACTGCAGAGAGGATTTTGGGCCAGCTTAATTTTAAAGGGAATTAGTAAACTGGGGATTTTTACCAGGAGAGTGTCAGGTGAAATCAGGCACCACCTGGTCAAAGCTACCCACAGAACTGGGGTTTGGGTGGGAAGGGACCTTTCGAGGCCATCTAGTCCAACGCCTCTGCAGGGAGCAGACACAGTTACAACTAGATTAGATTGCTCAGAGCCCCAGCCAACCTCACCTGGAATGGTTCGAGGGATGGGACATCTACCTGGGCAACCCGAGCCAGATAGGTCAGCCCAAAAGGTGTCCAGTGAAAGTAACTTGGGAGACCGAGGTTAAAGGAATTAAGATGCAAAGAAAAGATTATCACATCTGAGAAGGTGTCTGCCTCAGCATCCTATTCAGAGCTGGAAAGCCCTGCTGGGAGGGTTTTTCATCTTTGTGTGGTGGCAGGGCAGCAATTTTCTCCTAGTTTCTTTCACTGGTTGCAGAATCCTCACACCTGCCCAGAGGAGGGACAACCTTGTCCCCATGAGCTGGCCAAGAAGCCCATGGCCCGGGGCAGGGGCACCGGGACCCTCACCTCGCCCTGGCAACAGGTGTCTGAAAGCAAGGAGGCAGAAGAGCAAGGCAGTGGCTGGTGGACAGAGATGCTTCAGGCACAGATTGCAGCTCCGTGCTTCGTTCCCCCCTTCCCAAATTAGGCACCTGTGTCCCAGACCTCACCGGAAGGGGCATCGCTTTGTGCAGGGCCGGCCGATATCCCTTGGGGAAGGAAATGAACTGCTTGAGATGGTGACTTAGCCCATGGACATACTGCTGGAGCACGTCTCCCAACTTGTAATCACCCATGAGAGCCTGGAACAAAACATCAATCAATCTTCTAGAGCTTACCTCCAGTAGGTAAGCTGGTAAGTGCTGCTGGCACTGGTTTGCCTGTGGTACCTGATCCCAAACCAGCTCGGAGGGGTGTTCACAGGGATCCTCAATCCTGTCGCTGCTGCTCAAGCTGGACCTGAATCCCTGCAGATGGCTAAAATTCAGCAGGAACTGGGTAAGTGATGAACATAAGATGAGCGAGCAGATTGTTTCTTTCTCGTTTTTTTTTTTTATTAGACTAGGAAATATAATTTATTGCATAAAAATTAATTTGTTACAATAGGAATGCTAAACTTTATTTACAGTTCTTTAGTTTACAGAATAAACAGATGCGGTTTTCAGAGGATGCCGCCAGGCCCATCCCCTTGGACATATAAATACGGAAACAGATTGCGGAGTGAGACATGGACACTGCCAGTATGACAGGGACCACAGGCTGGTCTTTGCCAGAATGTCTGGCTGGAGAAACCCTCGGACACGGAGACAATGGAGAGCTCCTGGGAACTGGAACCCATGGGAGATGGGTGCAGGTGCTCAAAGGACTGGGGGGGGTGGTGGTGCAAATCCTCAAATCCTGCCAACCCCCGCCTTGTCCTGCTCCTGACACAGGCTCCCTGCTCTGAAAAATGAGGAGAACCTCCCCAAACGAGCACTTCGGTGGATCCAGGCAGCTGCTGCCCACCGAAAAGAAAGGGGAAGATGCACGCCAATGGATGAGGATGGAGGCAGGGGCACCCAAGGGTGGGATGGACGGACAGACGGAGGGGCAGGCGCATGTGGCAGTGTGGCGATCCGCGAACCAGAGACGGCAAGAAGGAGAGTGAGATTCAGCCGTGAGCCGAAAGAAGAGCGTCTCTCCTCACAGAGAGCACTGTGGTGCTGAGAAAGAAGCCCTATAAAACCACCACCAGACAGTTTGATCCATTGATTCTTCATTTCTTTCAAAATTTATTTAGTCCCCCGCAGCTCAGAGACGGGGTCTCAGAAATCAGATGCCCGAATGCAACCTAAAGGATGGAAAAACCCTTCCTATGGGACCACAGGACCTCATCCAGCAGAAGTTTTCCCATCTTTCCATCCAGCCCCTCTTCCCCCACAGCCTTGAAAACCCAGCAAGAAATGAACCCTGGAGACCCCAAAACACAACAGGGACTGGCCCTACGCACTCAATCACTGCTTCCAGAGCTGCCAAGAAGAATCATACCCCGTGCCCCAGCAATACTGAAGTCAACTCCCCATCCCAACCTGAATCCATCCTGCGAAGGTGACAAACTCCTTGAGTTTGCTCTGGTCTGCAGCATCATCCTGTGACACTGGGCCAGGGCTTCACAGCCCCGAAGCAGGATCCTGCTCATAATACTTCCACTGCTGGAGGATCCACAGCCTTGCTGTGGGATCTAGTCCAATCCTGAGCTTATCACCACCCCTTTCCTACTTTTTTTTTTTTTTT
>VWZK01005208.1:263031-279220 GCA_013396935.1 Baryphthengus martii | reverse complement strand
GGGGGGAGTTTCTTGGGCATTTTTTAAATTTTTTTTTTTTTTTTTTTTTGTAAAAGGAAGAGAAATTTCTAAGATATAGCACTCGCTGAGTAACTATTTCTATCCGCAGGCAATCTATATTTTTACCTTCATTGAGACACCATAATCTTTGTCAGAAACCTACCCCTTGATTATTTTCCATCCAACCCACAACGTCTCCATTGTTATAAAAATTCCATGATGGCAGTAAAAAAACCCAACAAAATCTGCAACAAGAGGATGGAAACCCACTCTGCCACTTACGCCACAGTCCCTTGCATGAAAAGCTTCCAGGCCTGGCTTGGAAACGTCGAGCTCTCCCATCCAGGAACATCTGCCCCCTTGAAACACTGCATCAAAAACTGGGTGCACAGTCCCAGGACCGACATGGGTTTCCAAGAGGCCACATCCTGGCCCATCAGCCCCTCTGTTCTCCCCCTCGGCCCCCTCCACCAGCTGCTCCTCACCTCCTTCTGACCTCCTGGAGGCCAAGTTTGGGGTGCTCTCTGACAAAGCCGGGTGGGTTTAAAACATCCCTGGGGATCAGCGGGTTGACACAGGACTGAAATCTTTGGTTTGTACTGAAGTTCTGTGAATGAAGGCGTAGTCATCCTAAAAAAATCCCCCCCTCCCAAAACGATGCCAGGGGAAGCATTTATTAAAAAAATATCCATATCTGGACACATTCCCCACTCCCAAACCCTACATCCCTCTCCTTGCAGGCAGAGAGGGACCCCCTGCTCCGTCAGGTGCTGCTGCCAAGGAAAAGGGGAGTTTGCAAGGAAAAAATAAAATAATAAAAGAATATCTTGGGGAGGGGGCAGTCTCAGATGGTCCTGAACCAAAGGGGCATAGAGGCACTTGACCCTATGGACTTCCCCAGGGTTCCCAGAACATGTAAACACATTTGGCTTGGCTTGGATCGCCCGCTTTTCCCTACAAAAGGGAAATCTCTCATCGCTTCAATCTCTCTCTCAGCCATCCCGACTGTAGCAACACTCTTGCGCACCAAGAAAAACCAACAAAGGTTTATAAATCTGTCTTTTTTTGTCTTTTTTTTTTTTTTCTAAAAAGGACTCATCCAAAGATCTGGATAATAAATTACTTGCGTTTCCTAAGAAACTTTTTTTTTTCTTTCTCCTTTTTTTTTTTTTCTCTCTCTTATTTGCCTCATTAAGCTGTTGGAAGCTTTGGACAGAAGGAAGCCATTCACCTAGATCGTTCTCATCTCTTCAACGCAGAGCTGCTATTCCAAGAGGAGGAAGGGAACTCAAACGAAGAAGGAGGAAATCCCCTATCCCGACTCGAGAAGCCCTAATTCCTCCCCATGCCAGAAGGAAGAGGAGGAGGAGGAGGAGGAAGAGGAACGCTGCGTAACACTTGAATTGCTTGTAAACGCTGAGGATGGGTCTCTAAGGCTGACAAGTGATACGGGGAGGGAGGGAGAAGCGATGGACTCGGCCCTTCCTTGCTCACCGCTGCCTGAGGCTGGATGTGCCTTCCCTTCCCCTCCGCCATCGGGGAAGGGTCTTTCTCTCCCCTCGCCTCCTTGTTTTGTCCTCCTGGTCACAGGAAGCATCAGCAGCAGTCGCCCTCTGTGGCCATCACCACCAGCATCTCACTCTTGCCCATCTCTTCTAAGGCACTGGCCAAGGTGTTGAGATCGCCGTCGTCTTGGTGCTCGGCTTCCCATAAGTCCAGGAGCACCCCAGTAGGGCTGGCTTTGGTGGCAAAGTAGTTCAGATACCTGCCAAGGGGAAACAGAGAGGAGGTCCACATTGGTGAGGTGGCCTTTGGGGATGGAAGGAAGAAGGATGCTGGAGCAGCAAATGTGAACCCTGATGGAAATGCCATAATGCAAATGCCAAAGCCCTTGAGATATCATCTTCAGTTTTTATACCGAGCTAGCATTCATGCAAAAGCAATGTTGGCTTTGTTTTGCTGAAAATATCCCCCCTTCCTTCGGTACTTGGAGGTAACTCCAGCACAAGCATGGTCCCAGATAAATAAGGGCTGGTTCAAAGTGACCAGAGACCCAGAATTTTTCAATAAGGTTCAACAAGGCCAAGGGCTGGGTCCTGCACTTAGGTCACAACAATCCCCCAGGCTGGGGCAGAGAGACTGCAAACTGCCCAGTGAAAAAGGACCTGGGCGTGTTGGTTGACAGGTAGCTGAAGATGAGCCCGTGTGCGCCCAGGGGGCCAAGAAGGCCACCAGCATCCTGGAATGGATCAGCACTGGTGTGGCCAGCAGGGCTAGGGCAGGGATTGTGCCCTGGACTGGGCACTGAGGAGGTCGCCCCTCAAATCCTGGCTTCAGTTTTGGGCCCCTTACTCCCAGAAGGACATTGAAGGGCTGCAGCATGGCCACAGAAGGGCAATGGAGCTGGGGAAGAGTCTAGAGCACAAGTCTGGTGAGGAGCAGCTGAGGGACCTGGGGTTGTTGAGCCTGGAGAAAAGAAGGCTCAGGGGAGACTTTCTTGCTCTCAACAACTCCCTGAAAGGAGGTTGCAGCCTGGTGGGGTCAGTCTCTTCTCCCAAGGAACAAGTGACAGGAAAGGAGGAAACATTCTCAAGTTGCACCAGGGGAGGTTTAGGCTGGATATGAGGAAAAATGTCTTCCCAACAAGGCTGCCTAGGGCGGTGGTGGAGTCCCCATCCCTGGAGGGGTTTCAAAGCCGTGGAGATGTGGTGCTAAGGGACATGGGTTAGTGGTGCTCTGGCAGTCCTGGGTTAATGATTGAATTCAATGATCTTAAAAGGTCTCTTCTAATTGAAAGGTTTCTATGATTCTATGACTATGGCACAGATGGATGCACGGATATAGATGGGTGGACCTATGTAGCTGGAGATAACCTAGGTGGAAGGGAGAGCAGAGCAAAGTTCCCCTGCCCATGCCACAGGAGGAGAAAGCAAGGCACAGGGAGACCCACCTGTCCATGGAGAGCTTCTGTGCGAGAAGTCTCCAGTCATTTCCCCTCGAGTTAGGAGCATCCAGGCTGTTGCAAATCTTCTGCCGGATGGAGAGGGGTATTTTGAAGGCATAGGGTCCCACCTGGGTGGTGGAGGTGCTGGTGCCGCTGTGGTGGGAGCAGAGGGTGTCGAAGGAGCTGGCATGCTGCAAAGGGAAGGACAGGGCAAGATGTTGCAGCACAGAGCTTCTCCTGAGCGTGTTCCTTTGCTGTCCCCCCACCTCCCCACTGCTCACCTCTCCCAGCGTGATGTGGAGCTGGAAGATCTGCCCTTCTCCTTCCACCTGCCGGACGCAGATCTTGCAGGTGAGCTCAGTGGAGGCCTGGCTGTACCTCTCCAGTGTGAAGGTGCAGTGCAGGGCTCTCTGGCTGCCACTCCAGATGTGATAAAAGGGGATTTCCTGTGGACCACCAAAGCATGGCCTCAGAGAAGGCTCCAGCAGCATCTTTGGAAGATCTCACCTCCCTCCAGCCACCCCATGGGGATGAGATGGGACAGAGGCATCTCAGACAACATCCTACCAGGAAACTGGTCCCCCCTTTCAACTCCATCCCTTTGGGAAACAACTCTGAAGACAAGACCAGGGTGTTCACAACCCCAGGTTGCCTGGTTTAAGATGGTGTCCCTGGTCTGGGACCCCGTGTGCCTTCCCCTCAGGCCCTCACCTGGTACTTGGCCAGCAGCTTGCTCCTCCACAGTGCATGGGGGATATCATGGATGGAGAGACGCAGGTTGTGGTAGCTGTCCTTGAAAGGCAGGGGCTTGGGCTCCTCCAGCAGGTACCCGCCCAGTGTCCGCTCCAGTTCCAGCACTTCCTGTGGGCAGTGGGACAGGCAGAATGAGATCCAGAAGCAGAGTAGGGGCTGCTCTTCTCCCCAGTCCATACCCAAAGCTGGACACATCCCTGCCAAGAGGAGCCAGCAGCACCAACAATTGCATGGGGAGTCCTCCCCAGAAGAGCAGCCTTTGCCACCCCACCAGCTGCTCTCCAAGAACCTGACAACTCATCTCACATGCCATCCCCACCTATGTCAGACTCTTGTCAGTGGTGCCCAGTGACAGGACAAGGGGCAATGGGCACAAACTGGAACTCAGGAGGCTCCATCTGAACAGGAGGAAAAACTTTGCTGTGAGGGTGGCAGAGCCTGGCCCAGGCTGCTCAGAGAGGCTGTGAAGTCTTCTCTGGAGAGATTCCAGACTTGCCTGGACAATGCGATGCTGGGCCCCCTGCTCTGGGTGACCCTGCTGGGCCAGGGCGGGTTGGACTAGATGATCTCCAGAGGTCCCTTCCAACTATTTTGTAATTCTAAGATAATTTGAATTTCATACCATGTGAACATCTCTATCTGCCTCTGTAATCCTCAGACCATGCAAAAGTCCACAGGAATGTCAGGCACTCTCTTGAAAAGTGCTACACAACCTGTTTTAACACCATCCCACAAGAACACCAGCAGCTCTCAGGAAGAAAACAGAATTCAAGAGCTGAAGCACTGCCTACACCCCCACCTAGAGGCACTGCAGCAATCCTGACACCACAGGATAAGTCACTGGGAAGCGAACCACTGGTAGTCCAGTCAGCTAAAGCACCACAGCTCAAGCCTGAAATGCTGCACTCGATGTTTATCTACATCACAAAATCCCCCCAAAGATGGGAGAGACATATCTGGATCCAGGAAAAATAGGCGAATCACAGCAGCAAAGTGGTGGGTTTTTTTTTTTAACTAGATTTTTTAATCTAGTTACTTTGAGGGTAGCAGAGCCTGGCCCAGGCTGCCCAGAGAGGTTGTGGAGTCTCCTCTGGAGAGATTCCAAATCTGCCTGGACAACGTGATGCTTGGTTCCCTGCTCTGGGTGAGTTTGCTGGAGCAGGAGGGACCAGATGACCTCCAGAGGGGTTGCTTACATCCTCTACGGTGCTGGGATGGAGTGATGGAGTGAGAAATCCCATCCAGCAGTAGCAAAACTTCTTATGTGACATATGCAGAAAGCGGGCCGTGGGCAGGAGCTGAGCAACACCCTCACTGTTTACATCGGAGAGGGTGAAGGAGGATGGGGAAAGCAGTAAACACACTTATTATTTCACTGTGGTCACTCTGTAGGCAGTTGCATCAGTTTGTCTGCTCTCCAGGGCCTGGCCACCCGGAGATGCACCAGGCAGCATCTCACTGCCAGCACCAACAGCTTTGGGAAGCAGGGACAGCCCACACCACATGTTGCAAGGTGACTGATGGTACCTTCAGAGCATTTGGTGTGTCCTCCAAGCAGTAGACCTTGAGGCTGTACTCCAGGGAGGTGCAAATAGTGGGGGCAAAGATCGCCAGCTGAAGCCTCTTGATGGCTGATCTGGAGTAGGACTCGCCCACAAAGACGTAGGTGCCAAGTTGGTCTAGTAAAATGTGGCAGGACTTGGCTTCCAGTTGACAGTAGCAGGGAGTGTTGAGGGTCTCCTCATCCAGAGTCACAACTTCCTACAGGGAATCAAGTTTGGGAGTCAGCCCAACATCCAGTGGCAGTTTTGCTAGGGGCTATATCCCACAATACTCGTGGTCTTCTGTGAGTTCCTTCCTTACCTCCCAGTTTCCCTGGTGGGACTGTGTTTTCAGCTGGTAAATCCAATCGGAAGAGCCAACGTCGGCACAGTGGGGAATGGTCAGGACGACAGGGCGGCAGAGGAGCAAGCCAGTGGGTCCGCAGGTCACTGCCGGGCTCAGCACCGTCTGTGTGCCTTCGGAGGGCAGGCTGGGGAAGGGAGAGGGGACACTGGTTGACAAGAAAGCCTCACAGCAGTCAACAAAGAGGATAAGGGTGGGTGGCACGGTATGACTTACAGGGTGCTCTCTGCCTTGTTGAGGACCAGGTACATCTCGTAGAACTTCCCCTGAGGGATGGCCCCGTGGGGCACCAGCAGGCTCACCCCTAGGACAGCACACACAGGTGTTAGTCACAAAATGAGGGAGGAACCACAGAGGAGAAACCACCCCTCCACCCCTGGCTGAAAAGCACAAGGATAGCAGTGATAGCAAGGATAGCAGCCCAGAGCACCGCAGGAGAAACATCTGGACATGTTCCTCAGCTGCACTGCTTGCCAGGAAGGAACCAAGCCACTGCACTATGAAGCAAAACCACAGGTTGGATCTTTTTGCAAGGCACTGGCCTTGAGTTGATGGCAAGAAAGTCCCAGGAGACTGTGACCTCCAGAGGCTGAGAAGCCCAACTTGGGAATGGCTTTCTGTCTTCATCCCCTGAACCAGCTTTAGGAGAGCTGGGACAAGAGCAGCTCCTGGGTCATTCACAGCCAGGTGTGCCCACCTCCCCAGCCTGGAGCTTACCGGTGCCCGGCATGGTGAGTCTTCCCCCCAGGTAGCCAAACGTGCCGCTGGCACTGTTGCCATGTTCCCGGGGCAAGCTGAGGAGATGTTGGGAGCCCAGGGCTTTGTTCCTCATGTTTGCAAAGTGACCGTCCCTGACATTGTCCCCTGGGTAGGTGCCAGTGGCGGGGACCCCCCCGAGCAGATCTGTCCCGTCGTGGAGCCCCGGTGAGGAAGAGGCAGTGGAGGAGTTGTACACCTTGATCTTGAGGCTGGGGAGGGGGTCGAGCAGTGGGGAGTTGGTCATGGGGATCTTGTCGGAGGAGTCCTGCAGGGAGTACATGGGGCCGCGGTACACCCCAGCACTGGCCGTCAGGTCCGGCGGCATCGAAGGGTGTAGCAGCTGAGGATTGTCTGTGGGAGGAGGAAACACAGATGGGATGAAGACAGCAGCAGAAACAAGGGGATAGAAAAGCACTGCTGGACTGGAAGAGAAGCCTTAGAGAAGCTCTCCTCACCCACCAAGGGATGGAGAATGTGCAGGAGGTACAAGAGGTACAGTGCTGGGCTACATCCGACTGCCTTCCACCAGGCACTTGCCAGAGAACTGCTCAGGAGAAAGGTGTGGGCAGCAGGTTGAAGGAGGTTCTCCTAACCCTCAACTCTGCACTAGTGAGGCCACCTCTGGAGTGCTGTGTCCAGTTCTGGGCTCCCCAGTTCAAGAGAGACAAGGAGCTATTGAAGAGAGTCCAGCAGAGGCTACAAAGATGCTGAGGGAACTGGAGCATCTCTGTGCCCAGGAAAGGCTGAGAGCCCTGGGGCTGTTCAGCAGGAGAAGAGAAGCCTGAGAGGGGATCTGATCAATGCTGAGCAAGAGCTAAAGGGTCCCCAGGAGGGCAAGAGGATGGGGCCAGACTCTTATCAGTGGTGCCCAGTGACAGGACAAGGGGCAACAGACACCAACTGGAACCCAGGAGGTTCCCTCTGAGCAGAAGGAAAATCATCTTTGCTGTGAGGGTGTTGGAGCCCAGCCCAGGCTGCCCAGAGAGGTTGTGGAATCTCCTTCTCTGGAGAGATTCCAAACCTGCCTGGACAATGCAATCTTGCTGGAGCAGCAGAGTTGGATGAGATTATCTCCAGAGATCCCTTCCAACCCCCAGCATTCTGTCATTCTGTGATATTCTCCTAGAAAATTGGGGCTGGGGGTTCACTGGGAACTTCTGCTATGATTTCCAGATTGACTTTCTGCCTGGGCTTGAGCTGGTGAGCTGGACTTGCATGGGCTGTGGCTCTTACCATGCCGGGAGGTCTTGAAGTTGACAGGATGGAAGCCTCCGGTCAAAGCGGCTGATGAGTCTGTGATGTCCGTGTCAAAATCCCGGCATCTCCTCCGGTACACCACCACCCCCACAGCCATGAGGATCACAATGAAGACGAAAATGGCCACCACCAGCCCGGCGTACAGGGCCACATCGCCCGTGGCTTCCAACACTGGGAGGTATTAAAGAAACAGAGGTGAAAAAAGGAGCATCAGAAACACACATCAAGATCCCAACCCTGCCACCAACTCAGGTCATAAGCATGATGGAGAAGATGTATACTGGGCCTGACGGAGGGAGTTTTCTGAGAGCAATTCAGAAGTCAGAGCAATGCCAGAGACTGAGATGGAGGTGAATCTCTCAGACCTTTAGAAGGCACCTTGCTGGGACTTGTGCAAACTTCACTGGGGCACCAAGAAGCCCAGTTGGTGCGGCTCAGATTCATGAAGCTATCAACTCTCACATTCTAACGGTGACAATCCTGAGGAGTAAATCTAACGCCTATCCATGCAACTCATCTACATGTCCCTGAGCTATACATTCATCCAGAAAGGTTAGGTGTCACTGTATTTATACAGACACCCCTCAGCTTCACCATCTTCCCTTCCCTCTCACCACAAGGCTCTCAATCTCTAAATGCCTAGTGTGTCTTGGATCTTGTAAGCCTGGAGATCTCAACTGCCTTAGGAATGTATCACCTGTGGGAGGTGTCACCTTGTCCCCAAGTCCTTCCTCTGTGGATGCCAGGAATGGGAACACCTCGGGAACCCAAACTCAGAGAGAGGAGTGTCCAGGGTGAAGGTGACAACACCTGGAGTAGCTTTGGTGGTGTGACACCCGCTGCATCGTGGCTGCTTCTCTGGAGATACTCAAGCTCTGCCTGGACAACCTGCTCTGGGTGACCCTGCTGGAGCAAGGGGATAGGACCAAATGATCTCCAGAGGTCCCTTCCAACCCCTACAATGCTGCGATTCTGTGATGCACCCAAGAACAGCAGGCAGCAGAAGAAGGATGGGAGCAGGGGTGCAAAAGTGGGTCCTACTTCTAGCTTCAAGCAGAGTGTGGGATTTAATGTATGCAGGAGCTTTAGTTGCTCCCTTTTCCCCCCACCATGTCCTGCCCCAGCTGCTAAGGAACCCTACCATGGATGTGCTATACCAAAATCAAAGCAAAGAAACAAAATGGCCATGAAATGAGCACTTACGGTGGCTTTTGGGTTTGCTTAGAACTCTTTTATCTGTTAGGAGAAAAAAAAAGTCAGAAAACAAAAGGTGAAGGTGGTGATGAGGGATGAGGATGAAACAAAAGGTGGGTGGAGCAGCGTCATTCCCTGGGACATGCAGAAAGCCAGCTAGAAGCATGGTGACCAAGATGTCACCATGACTCTGGGGTGAATGTTGCCAGCTAACAGGCCTTTGGGCATTTCTAGCTGTGGCAGCGGTGAAGAGGACGGCAGTGAAGGGGACAGGTGTGTCACACATCAGCAGGTGGCAGCATTGATTGCTCAACCTTCGGTGTGCCCACTCATAGTGCAGCAGCACCATTATTATTATCATCATCATTATTATTGTTTTGTCTCCTGGTTGCTACTCCAAGGTTCCTCCTGAGCAATGACCTAAATCAGATGTCTTCATAGTGGGGCTGAGAAACCCTCAACTGGCTTAGCTTCCACTAACCCCTACCAGCCTTATTTCAGCAGAGACTCCAAACTTAGCACCGCTTCAGAAGGTTTGGTAGGACATTTAGATTCCACCAAAAATCCCCAAATCCTTCCTTCCAATGGCTTAGAATGAGCTTTGGAAAGGTTAAAGAGCAGGATATTTAGATCCCTCCAAAAATCCCCAAAACTTTCTTTCCAGTGGGTTAGAACAAGCTATGGAAAGGGTAAATCTACTTAAAAAGACCCTCAATAAAGGCAAAATTTAAAAACCATGTGCTGGTGGTGCTACTGCCTGTCCCCGCAACCTGAAGGCATGGTCAACAAGAGCGTGGTGGCCAAGCGCTGGAGCACGGCGGTCACCGGTCCTTGCCCACCTTCCCGCCTACTCACTCTGGAGGCAGAGCCCGTCAGTGCAGTTTTTGGAGTCGAGGAGCACGCCGCTGCAGTCCTTGCCGCCATTGCGAGGGGCCGGGGCAGCGCACTCGCGGCTGCGCCAGTGGGTGCACTCTGTGCTGCATGCTGACCACTTGCTCCACTCTGTCCACGAGCCATCCACTGTGGGCCACCAAAGACAGAAGCATCAGTACAACCCTCAGAATGGCCTCAGGGTTTGTTCCCCAGTGCTGTTGAGGAGGGGTCACCGGTAGCAGGAAGGTGCCCGTGGACCATCTCAGGGCTTTCAGGGATCTTTGGGGACTGCTAAACCAGTAAACCCAGCCCTGTTGTGTTTCTGCAGGCATCTCCAGCTCTTTTAGATCCTGGTAGACTGAAAGATGTTTCATACTGTTTTCCAGAGCCCCTATCGCTGGGGGGCACTAAGACTGTGCAACCTGGGTAGAGGATAGCAAAGAATCGTTTTGGTTGGAGAAGATCTTTAAGATCATCAAGTCCAACTGTTTCCCCGGCACTGCCAGGACACCACTAAAGCATGTCCCTCAGCTCCACATCTCCACAGTTTTGAAACTTCTCCAGGGATTGGGACTCTGCCACTGCCCTGGGCAGACCGGGTCAGCCCTGGACAGCCCTTGTGGGGAAAAAATTGTTCCTCATGTTCAACCTAAACTTTCCCTGGCACAACTTGAGGCCATTTCCTCTTGTCCTGCTGCTTGTTCCTTGGGAGAAGAGCCCAACCCCACCTGGCTCCAACCTCCTGTCAGGGAGCTGTTGAGAGCCAGAAGGTCTCCCCTGAGCCTCCTTTTCTCCAGGCTGAACAAACCCAGGTCCCTCAGCTGCTCCTCACCAGACCTGTGATTTAGACCCCTCCCCAGCTCTGTTGCCCTTCTCTGGCAATGCTCCAGCAAGGGCACAGTTTCTGAACCTGCCTTACCTGGGCAGAGAGTGGTGCAGGTGATTTTCTGGAATGGCTGCCCATCGCAGAAGGAGCCTCCATTCAATGGTGCGGGGTTGGTGCACGTCCGGGTGCGCTTCTGCCAGCCCCGGCCACAGCGGTTGTTGCAAGGAGACCACTCAGACCAGGTGGACCAGCCCCCATTTACTGCAAGAGGAGATGGAGAGTGTTATCATAGCAACAGAGCCCATTTCAGCAGGGACTGAAGCTAAGCCTCAGGCTCACCAGGTCCTCTCTGTCCTTACATCTTCTGTGACACCCTGGAACAGCTCACCTTCACAAAAACCAAATCACAAGACTCCCTCTTGTCCACACCCCACGCACAAGATTCTCAAGCCTGCTTTGGCCCTTTTCTCCACTCGGCAACTATTTTTGCATCTGGCAGCAGATCTTTGGTTTCATGGTGAAGTTCAGCCAGATGCAGCCTATCAGCTGCTTTGAGAGTCAAAGGAATTTGGGTGGGTCCACACTCCACCCACCTTCGTACTCAACCCAAAAGGCTTGGAAATACCCACACTTAATAACCAATCTGAAGATCTTGTGCAGGATATTAGAGGTTCCCATTTTCCAGACACTGGCTGTTACTTAACTTAATCCAATGCCCTGGTAGGGTTTACTCCTAGCACTCCCAGAAAATGTCCCTGGCTTGGAGACACGGCCAGCACCAAAGGTTCCTTCCCCAAGAGCAAGGACTGGTACCGTAGACGATGACGGCGGCTGTGGTACTCCGGCGCTTAGCTACGATGTTCTTGGCCATGCAGGTATAATTAGCGGTGTCCAAGAGCCGGGCCTGCTTGATGATGAGGTTGTGATCAATGGTGATCAGGAAGTTGGTGTCCTGGGTGGGATCGATGACATCCTCATTCCTCAGCCACTCCACCTGCCAAAGCAAAGGAAGAGATGGGTAAGGACAGTGATTAAGCTGCACAACAACTGAACACTCAGCCAGGAAAAGCTCATGGATTTCAATGGAGATGATTTCAATCATGGTTTCAATGGAGATGTCCATCCCAAGTGCTCCCTACCACGAATGTCTCCAAGGGCTCCAAAGCTAAACTAGGACACAACTGCTTAACTAGGCTATTTGGGAAAGGTGGGAGCCGATACCGTCACTAACAGGAGGTGAGGGCATAAGTAAGGAGGAACATCAAGCTGGAGGGACTGAATTCACCAGCCCTGATAGACAGCAAAACCCCTTGGACCAGCCTATGACCTGCCCCAAAGTCCTCCCCCATCTTCATCACAGAGACCACTGATCTCCTCAGCACCACAACCATTGACTCGCCAACCTTGCCTCTGACTGTATTTACTTCTCCTGGAAAGCTGGGCCAAACCAGGCCTGACTGAGGCACATTACTGCTGTTTTGACCAAAGTCGGGACACTGTGGTTACCACCAATGCACAGTTCCTGAGGGCTGACAGAGCTGTGGGCAAGGAAAGCTCTGTTACCATGCTATGGAAACTCATCAGTGTTGACTTCTCCAGCCCTTGGCTCTCACTTGTGACTGCTCCTCTTCAGATAAGTCATTGGGTGCCTCCTTGTTAGACCTTCTCTCTAACAGGTTAATGGCCCATCAGGAAGGGTGGCAGAGGTGGACTGAGCAGGCACTGAGGTGACATGTGTTATCAGACATCAGAAGAAGAGAACCACTGCTGAACAATGAAAGCCGACGGTCTCAGCACAAGGCCGCCCATCATGGCTGCAAGCCATCTGCAAGGACATGTCCTGTCTCTCCCCAGGACAGCAGAGGATGCTCCACCAGGCATTTCTTTAGGCTGTTGAGTGGCTCACCTCAGCCTGTGGCACCCCCTCGGGTGGGCGGCACTGCAGCAGGACCTCATGCTCCAGCGGGACCTCTTTGCCCAGCGGCTCCTGGTCAAAGTTCTTCCGTAGGTCTAGGAGGGAAAGGAAAACCCAGAGATTACCAGCCCACCCTGCAGGAACAGGTCAACCTGCAAAACCTTGGCATGGGAGAGAGAATTGGGGTTGGACTAGATGACCTTCAAAGGTCCCTTCTGACCCAAAGCAATCCATTGACTCAACGTCCTGGGAGGAAGAAGCTGAAGAAGCATCTTTTCCAGGATGGGTTCAGGACAGCATGTGGAAGGATGATGTCCTTTCTCCTTCATGCGCTTGCAAGCGTATACCCTGTCTTGTCTTCTCCTTTCGGGGCTAAACCTTAGCTTAACCACTGTTTCTTCAACCTGACTGTTTTTTCTCCCCATCCCAGGATCCTTCTGGTGGGGTGGAAATGAGATTTCTACAGCTCAGCACTGAAGTAAATCCCCAAATTTCAGGGCTATGGGAGCTTGCCGCTCAGCCCGGCTTCAGTCAGTCCTGGCTGAGCCACATCCCCAGACTTGCTGGAAACCCAACCATTACACTTTGGTGCCAAAATGGGGAATGACTGCTGCTGAAAAGCCCAGCTCGCTCTGCAAGGGGCTGGCTGGTGCTATGGGGAAGGGGGAGAAGCCCAGTAAAGACCTCTGGGACATAGGGGAATATGGCAAGCTCCCGACTCCAGAGCCTTGCGAGGAGAAGGTACATCACTAGATGGTGCTGCAATCCTGCTACAGCTTCCAGTCCTCCACAGCTGCAGCTCCTGCTCCACCTCTTGGTTCACCTCATCTCATCTCTCAGAAACACCAAACCCTTGGCTGGGGCTGGGCAAACGGGCTCCCTCAGTAGTCAGCCCTGCACCTCGTAACATTTTCCCCAATTCAGACTAAATCCTCCGGCAGTGTCACCGATTCACCAGCCACCTCTGTTTTGGACAAGACACTGGGATTATGAGCCCTCTTAATAGCAAAATCCATTTAGGACTGGGGAAGGCCGGCTGTTCTCCTCTAGTTTTGCCATCTCATTTGCTAGGAGAGCAAATTCAGGCGGGTAACAGCCTGATTAGCTCACTCTTAATGAGGCTGACACCCACAAACAGCAGCTTAGAGAAGTGACATATGACAGCGGGGACTCCAGGGACATGGAGCTGCTGATTCAGGCAAAGCATCAAAGCAAGGTGATCACTGGTGTGTTATTAACAATAATAAAGCACCAGGAATAGCTGAGCAGGCTGATGGGCAATGTGGTATTAACCCAGGTCATGCCACAGCCTTTCGCTCAGGTGGGTTGGCACGATGTCTGCACGGATGTAAAGCTAGAGATGGGATGGGAAGCTAAAACCAGGGCCATCCAGGAAGGATGGGTCATCTCCAAGTGAGCCAAAAGCACCACTTTCAACAAGGAGACAAATTCTGGAGATGGGGGGGCCTTGGGGGATTCCTGGGAATCTGGGAACGAACAGCCTTGGCCACTATCCCACAGCCCAGGCCACAGCTTGAGTATTGTGTTCAGTTTTGGGCACCACAGCATAAAAAAGACATTGAGGTGCTGGAGTGGGTTCAGAGAAGGGCAACCAAGCTGGTGAAAGTTCTGGAGAAAATGTCTTATGAGGAGCACCTGAGGGAGCTGGGATTATTTAGCCTGAAGAAGAGGAGGCTGAGAGGAGACCTTATTGCTCTCTACAACTACCTGAAGGGAGGTTGTAGTGAGGTGGGTCTCTTCTCCCAGGTAACTAATGATAGGACGAGAGGAAATGGGCTTGAGTTGCACCAGGGGAGGTTTAGGTTTGCTACTAGGAAAAACTTTTTTACTGAGTGGTGAGACCTTGGAACAGGCTGCCCATGGAGGTGGTGGAATCACCATTCCTGGAAGCATTCAAAAAAACGTGTGGCGCTTCAGGACGTGGTTTAGGGGTCATGATAATTTTTAGTAAACAGTTGGACTTGATGATCTTGAAGGCCATTTCCAACCTCAGTGATTCTGTGAATCTATGACAGTTTCACAGCTGGTATTGCTGCCAGAAGCAGCACAAGGCTGGCTTGACACCACTGCTTTTCAAGCCTGGGATCCAGGTCATACCTCAAGCTTTGCAAACAATCTCCAAATTGGTTGGGCTGTACCCCCTGGAAACCTTCTGGCACCCCCGAAGTAGAAAAAAAGGTGGAAGAAAGATTCATTTAAACTAAACAACCAGGCACTTACACGCTATGCGGACGTACGCCCGGCGGCTCTTCGTGGTGCCCGCGGAGCTCCAGGCTACGCACTGGCACCAGTAATCTTCTAAGCCAAAGAGCTCCTCCACCTGCTGCCGGGAGACCTCAATCTGCACCTCCCGCACCAGCAGCCCTGGAAGAGGACAGAGGGATGGCATCGGATCAGCAGGAGCAAAGGGAAGAAGGACATTGAGGGAGCACCCAAAAGGGCTGGTGGATGCCAAAGCTCCAGGCAGTGGGTTTGAGACATCTCAGAGGCAACGGAATTCAGGTCCTCTGCAAATGATGGAGCCTGTTCCCTCTGGAGGGTGACTCGGAGCTGAAGGCAGGACAATGGCTCATGTGGCTTTCGTTTTCTTTCTCCACTGGTGCAGGACCTCTTAACCATTTCAATAGGCAACACTCTGTTCCACCAGCCCTCTCCCCTCGCACCAACATCCCCATCCCTGCCCAGATTCCTTCCCACCCATTGGGTTTGAAGGATGCCTCTGAGGCTTTCCTAGGGGGAGAAACCATCTCTGTCAGCTGCCATTTAAATACAAATAAAATATCTTAAGGAAATGATCCAAAGACAGTGGCGTTTCATGCCCAATAACCCCAGGAAGGGTTACATGCCTCCATCAACTCCCCAATGCACCCATGACAACTGCCAGGACACCCTGGCCATGGCAGGGCTGCAATGACAAAGATGTCACCACCACATCCAGGATAAGGACCCTTGGACCACAGGATGCTGAGGTTCTCTTGAAGCATCAGCCCTACATGACGTGGCCATAACCAAGGGTGGGAAGGACAGTGGGGTTATTTTGACTTATTTTCAGCAAAACCTGCCCCTTTTGTTGTTTTTTTTTTTTCAGGTTCTGTTTATGAAGAGGCCTCAAGTTCACGGCGAATAAGAGCTGCAGGTTCCGCAGCTGTAATTTTGTTAGTTTTGTTTGTAATTTTGTTTATTTTTTTTTCCCCGGTGCTGCAAGGAGCAATCATCATCTCTCTGTCACCTTCTTGTGGAATAGCTGACAAATACACACCAAGGAAATTTATTTTATCACTATTACAGGGGGAGAAAAAAAAAAGAAAAAAGAAAGAGAGAAGACATTTGGGCCAAGCACTTTTGGAAAAAATAGAGCTTTTAGTAGGACTCAGGATGCAGACAGCTTTAAAATCATCTTATTTCTCTGGAAAGCTCTGGTGAGGTGAGTTGAGCAGCCCGGGAAAGTTGGGGAGCATCCTGCAAATACTCTGCTATCTTCATAATCCCTGAAACCCAAGATTGTAGACTGAGTTCACAGCTCACAGGAGGGACTATTTAAGGGGCTTACAGGCATCCAAACACAGCCGTTTTCACCGACAGCCAGTCCCTCCTCAGCCAGCTGAATTATCCTCTCTGACTTGGCCTATTTTTCCTTTCTTCCGCATGAAACATTTTGGATCCAAAGCAGTCAGAGCATTACTGAGCTTGGCTCATTCAAGACACGTCATCTTAAGAGTCGCTTTTCTCTTTTTTTTTTTTT
>VWZK01005208.1:222972-252668 GCA_013396935.1 Baryphthengus martii | reverse complement strand
AAAAAAAAAAAAAAAAAAAAAAATCAGCAGATTCCTCTCCGAGCCAAATGAAAAGCCTGCAGTCAGCCTCCCTCGTTGTGCACCTTTATTAAATCAGGTCTGGATGGGGAAGGGGGTGGAAATGGAAAATATACAAGAAAGTAAAGTCCATGCTGAGAAAAGGGTGGGAAGAAAGAGCCAGGGGTAGTGGCAAGGTGTATTTTTTAGCATGCAACTGCCTTATTGATCAAAAACCACTTTCATCCCCTAAAAAATTAAATAATAATAATAATAATAACAACAAATTAAAAAAATAAATTAAAAAAGAAAAAAAGAAAAAAAAAAGTAAAAGTAAAGCATCTCTTTAGCTAGATCTCCAGGTCAGGCTTTGGCAAAGCAGCCTGAACGGAAAACTAAAAGCAAGGTGCTGCTGTACAAGGTGCCTCACCACAAGCATCCCGGTGCCACCAGCAACACTTGGCCAAGATGATCCCACCCAAACACTGACCACCGTTGTCCCCATCTGGAGAAGAAACCCCCCCAGGCTTCCGCAGCAACTTCCCTTGCTCCTAGTTTACAGAAGACAGATTTCTTTTGTTGATTAGGCATTTATGCCAGAGTGTTTATGGAGCTACTACTCTTTTGTTTATCTTTCGGATTATGATCATCAAAGATGAAGCTCCTGAGAAGTGTAAACAGATGAGATCCCTTCTGGTACCAACTTCTTCATTTTTAATCCTATAGATTTATTACATGGCACAGGGAAGATTGGAGGAAATTGGCCTTTATTTCCGGTTTTAGCAGAGCCGAGCGCAAATACCCACAGAAAGGAGAATTTTTAGGTTTGTTTTTTTTTTTAAAAAAATAAAGAAAATAAAAAAAAGAGGAGGAATTACATAGCAAATCCCTGTTACACTCTATTGTGTTCCTTCCTTTTGTGCTGTTTTATATGCTTCCTTCAGGGAAGCAGTTATGTTTGAAAACTATCTTCAAATTTCATCTAGCACTGCTTCTCGTTATGGGCACGGAGACTTTTCTTTGTGCTATTTTAATTCCATTGTCGCCGTACCCTTGGATAGTTGGTTCTGTTTACTGAGCTACCGCGTTATTTTTAACAGATATCATAATTATATGAACTTTTATTTATTTGCTTTGGCTCATAAAAGAAGAAAAAAAAATTAAAATAAGCCAGCAACACATAATGCGGTAATATGTTGTTTATTCACATGTACGGCGTGCATTGTGTTTCTGTTGTGAAAAGAATAATAATTTCAACAAGAGAAGCAAGGAAAGGAAAAGAAAACAGGGGACAAACAGGGACTTGTTGCCCTGGTTAATGCTGGGAAGTCCAAGACATTATTAATTATCATTCAAACTGCAGTAAATCAAGTGCAAGATGCAATCTCTCCCTGGAGAAAAAGAAAAAAAACCCGAAACACAACCAACAACAACAACAAAAAAAAACAAACCAAAAAAAGAGTCTCCTGTTCAAATGAGCCATGCAGTTTTAAAATGCTAACTCTGTGAGAAAAAGTTGCCAGTTTCGCAGACAGAAAGCGCTTTCCCCTTCGCCCAAATTACATACATATTTAAAAATGTAAATTCCCCAGCATTCCCCTGGAGAGTGCAATTTCCAGGAGGCTGTTTTGCAATGGCTTTTGTTGGTTTTTTTTGTGTGTTTTTTTTTTTCTCTCAATGTGCAAATCTGGAGGCGACCAACATGGCTTTGGGCATGAAAAGCAACCTGCAAGTGCCCAGTGTTTCTTGGGAAGTGAAGGATGCTCTGCTGCCCACCCAGCATCCCTGCTCTGAGCATCCCTCCTTCCCAGAAACGCACATCACACTGGAATCACAAGCTGGAATGGAGCAGATTTCACAGTCTTAGTATCCAGATGCCAAACACTGAAGGGGAATGTGCCCTCTAAAGGTGGCTCCAAGGTTTGATGGCCCTGGATGGCAATTCTGTGCCCAAATCCATAGGATTGGCACAGAATGAAGCCCCAAGGAAGCTGATGCATGGCAGGAAAGGGGTAACGCAAGCTCAATGAGGTAAATCAAAAAGTTTAGGCAGCTGGCTGCAAAGAAGGGAAGAACAGTGCAAAAAGAGAAAGCTTTTTTTTCCCTCCTCATTTGTGTCTTTCTCACCCACTCTCCCCTCCCCAGCAGCTCCCACAAGCCACAGGAAGTCAAAGCCAGCTCCCCACCACCTCCATCCAGCCTCTCCACACGCCCCTCGCCAGACGTTGCCCTACTTTACCCCCAACGCTTTTCCCACTTTTCTCCTGAAGTTCGCTCGGAGACAGACGTGGGATGGAAGCAGCACCCGCAACACCCTGCTAAGGCTCCCACCACCAGCCTGGGGTCATCTCCTACTCCACCAGGCATTTTCAATTCAGTAGAGGCAGGTGCTTGGTGCAGCACTGCACTGATTTTAAATCGGTTTAATCGTCACATTATTTATTTATTTTTTTTGAGACACAAAAGAACAACAAAAGGAAAGGTCCGTTCAATGCCCCAAATTCCTCATTAAATCAGCTGCAGGAACAACATCACAAGAGCGGCTGATTACGGTTCCTTTATTAAATAGTCTTTAAAGTTGCCCTTAATCTTTCAGATTTGTTGCTACGAGAAAAAAAAAAAAAAATCAACATAAACAACAACAAAAACATAAATACTAAACTGCCACAAATGAAGGTTAGAAATATTTTGCTTCTCATTGTCCTTTCTCTGCCCTTTTCTTTCCTTCTCATCTTATGGCAACAATAAGGGGACGAACAGAAGGAAAAAAAAAAAAAAGGGAGGGGGAGGAGAGCAGGGATAGAAAATGATTTAAGAAAAAAAAATAAAATAATCCCTGCTGATGTTGAATATCAAATATTAAGACTTTTCCCTCCATCCTCTTTCAGTAATATCCCTATTAAAGAATAAAACCCTGAACAATCAGCAGGACCCGCTTAGAGGATGAGGCTTCCCCAGCCCTTTGCCTCTGTTATTCTTTCATCCCTGCAGCCAAGACCAGGTAGTAGAGCAAATAGCCAAGACCAAGCTCTTGGTCTTTCCCATCACACCACTCAGAGAGGTTTCCTGCCAGCTGCAAAAGAATTTTAGCCATTACTTTCATTAGTTTGATTTCTTCCCCTCTAAATCCCCGAATTCGGGGTTTAGAGGGGAAGAATAAATTAAATAAAGAAAGAATAAATTAAATAATAAAAAAAAACCCCACCACCAAAAACAAAGCCTTTTTCCTCCCACTGCCATTCCCATTGATAATGGCATGGTGGGAAGCCTTCAGGCGCTTCCTAACGTTGTTTGGCACCTTCTTCCCTTCCTATGCTCCCTGGCATTTGAACACTACAGGACCCTGAGCTGCCACAGTCCGTTTTTTCCTTTCCCACCATTGGGAATTTCCACCTTTTCTTCTCTGGCTGCAGCCCATGTTCCCATAGCGTTGAGTTTCTCTTTCCTGCCTTTGTCCTCCAGCACACATATGGTCCCCACTTTGCTCCACAGACTAAATCCCAGCCTCCCCACGAGCATCCTTCCCTCCCACGAGTACCACTTGGCACCACAAGTACCAGGACTGGAAACTGCCTGGATTTTGGGGTCCTGCACCCCACCATGGGGCAGCATCCTCAGTGATGCTGTGACCAGCATGGACCTACACGTAGGGTTACGTCAGCACACAAGTTCCACTCCCTCTCATGCCGTCCTCTCTCTCCCTTCGTGCAACAGAACCCGAAGGTATCAATGAAAATTGCCCTCAAAAATAAAGATACTTGCTAGGAAGGTGCAACTCTACCAAATTAAATGAAGTTTGGGATGCTGGATCTAGAGACTTCGTGGTGAGAAACACTCTTAGTATCTCCAGTTTCCAAACTGGAGCGTAGCTGGGATGGACACAGGACACCCAAAGCACAGCCTGATCTGATCTAGCAGATAAACTGCTCTTGGGAGGCTTGGAAGCATCTCCAAGGGATGTGCAGCAAGAGAGAGGGACCTGAGGTGATCCAGAAAGGGCTCGAGGGGCAAAGGATCGTGCATATTGAGCGTTAAAAAGGAGGAAAAAAAAAGCTCTGTGCCCTCCCATCCTTGCCCTCTTCTCCACTCTGTCCCCCATCAGCTGCATTTCCATAAGTTATTTGCACTAATTGCTTTAAATATGGCCAGGCTGTGGGTAATCAGAGCCATTAAGTGACCTCTGCTCCAGGAGGGCAGGCAGGGCTGGTGCACAGCCCCGTGCTCAGGGCCTCGGGCCGGCCTCCCCCTCCCTGAGCGGGGCACACTCCGGCATCCCCAGTGTGCTGCAGCCACCGAGCTCAGCTCCAATTTGCTCTTCCCTAGGGTCCGATCATTAAATGGCCTCTCTCTTATCCTGGAACAGCCCAACACCCACCAGTGATGGATCCTGATGATGCTCGGCAACTCCTGCTCCAGGTGGATTAACTGGTGGTAAAGCCACGGCACCATCAGTCGGCCACCATGGCTGCCACCGAGCCCAGGGCTGGTGGTGATCAGGTTAGGTTCAAACCAATGATGCACAAGCACCCAAAAAAAACCCAAATCCTCTAAAACTGGTATTTCTGAAAGGAGGAAATAGGTATTTCCCTGTCCCCATCCTGGGGCAGGGTGACAGGAGGGAAAAGCCAGCTGTCACTGCCCAGGGAACATTGGCTAAGGCTAAGCACCAGTCACCAACCAGTCGGATCCACTTCCTATAGATGGCTTTAGCCTGTGGCCAAGGGGCTTAGCCTCAGAAAACTCCCCCACCCTCTGCTGTGCCTCTCAAATTAACCCCATCCTTGCTAAGGGATGTGCCACCACCATGTGACATGTTCAATCCCAGCCAAGAAGCTCCTCTACAAGTGAGGCTTAAGCAGGAGCTTTAAGAACCCCTCAGAAAGGTAGAAGAGGGTGTTGAACATCCTCCAGCACCTTCCCACAGGACTCCTCCTGCTTCTAGAAAGACAAGTTTTCCTATAAGCACAGGGGAACTCCTCTGGTTCAGCCACTTGGTGCCTACAGGAGCTCCTGACCCAAGTTTCCTCAATGATAAAACACAAACCCCCACAGGAATACAGCCCTTCTGGTTGAATTCAAAGCTAGGGTTTAGTCTCCAATCTAGTGTTAAGTATAAGTTAGAACCTGCTAAGGACAAAGAGTTGCTTGCAGCCCAGGTCAGCCAAGGATATTTTGGGGTGCTCCTTACAGTGCAGAAATTGCATGCGGCAGCACCAGGCTCTTGCAAGCACAGTACAAAATGAAAAAAGGAAAAAAAAAAAAACGACCACCCCCACTGCATCAAAACCCAAGTGTCCCAAGGAGATGAGGGTGTATTTGCCACCTGCAAGCATGCGGAAGCGTGCCAGGCTCAGTAGCAGCCTGGCCCTGCATGTGTACAGGTAGTGAGCCAGCTCCCCGCGCCCCTGAAGTATAAGACTGGGAGGTGTAAAGAAACTGTTGTGCTTCCAGGAAAATGCACACAACATGGCTTCTGCCTGTCCACCGGGACCCATTACGCTAACAGTGTGTCCATTCCGCCTGATATATAAATTACTAATGTAAATTAATGGATAATTGAAGCCCTTTTGTCCTAAATATTTAAATTATTTAACAGGCAATTAAAGAGGGAAGGAGAGAGAAGAGAGGAGAGGGGGGCCTTAACCCCAGTAAGAATAAAAGAAAATAATATAAATTGGGAGGAAACCAGAAAGAGCCGAACGTGCACGTTTCAAAGGGCGTGAATCTGATGTGAATTACAGGGGATGCCCCAAGACTCAGGGGGACAGGCAGCGGAGCACCTGCTGAAGGAATCCATTGAGTAGCAGGACAGTTCTGCTCCAGGTTCTTTCCAGGAGAGGAAAACTCCCTGGCTTCATCTGTAACAACTCTTGGTTACCTGGACTTCCTGACGTGTCAAAACATCAAATAGATACATTTGTTTTCCTCCTCCTTACACCTAAACTGACAGCATTCCCTTATAAAATCCCATTCCCGACACCTTTTTGATGTTTTGTTTTTCACTCCCACACCTACCTGATCAACTACAAACACCTTTCATCCAAGTGCTTCCATACATTTTTTTCTTTTTTAAAAGTGGTCTACATGGTTATTCTGCTCTCTCCACACTCCCCTCAGCCCTCTCCAACCATCGTCAGCATGGCAAAGCTGGCATAAGAGCAAATCCATCAGGATACCATCAGTGCAATGAGTTTCGCATCCTCAGACATACAGGAGAACTCTCCTAAGATAGCAATGAACTGGTCAGGATTGAGAAACACGGTGTTTCCTCCATCCCAAGCAGTTCAGAGATATTCCCACCACTCTCCTGAGCACTGGAGGAGTTCATAAGGAAAAAAACCCAACAACCTGGCCTGTTGAGAAAAAGACGTCATGTGGGAAAAAAAGCACTTTAACAAAAGTAGCGTGTGAGTTTTTGTGTGCCCAGGGACGACACCGAAGGCAAGGAGAAGGATCAAGACAATAGTGAATAGACTGCAGATTATATCCTGAACTTGTAGCCTCCTGGGAACAGGGTTATAAAAACCCCTTTTGATTTTGTTTGGAGTCCAAAACAAACAAGTACATAAAAAAGCTGAGCGTGGAGGAGCCAAACAGGAAGTGAGTAACATCTGGGAAACATCTGGCCCCGGCCTGCCCTACAAGCCCAGCTCCCAGCACGGCTCCGGGTACCTGCTCCTGCTGCTCCAAACTCAACCAGGGTCCCCAAAACCCCTTCCCCAAAAGGGCACTTCTTGGGCAAGGCCGCGTCCACCACTCAGCTCATCTCATTTGCCCAGTGACGCAATTCCTGAGCTTCCCATCCCACTCTGTGCTGGGTGAAATGAGTCAAACCTTGTGCTATTTCCACATGGATGCCTGGCAATGCATTGCCAACGCCACAGGCAGCTCCTCTGCCAGAGGGAAGAGAGCCCCAAAGCCACGTCACTACTGAGAAGACATCATGGTGGAGGATTTGGGAGTGTTGCAGGACACTCCCAGCATCCCCAGGACACCCCTGAGCACGACTCTGAGTATTAAAAGATGCCTCCAAGCATTGCAAGATTCCCTGGTACAGGTCTCTGAGCATTGCAGGACAGAGCCAGGCTGGTCGGCTGGCACCAGCACACTTTCCCTGCTCCAGGACATGCTCTCTGGAAGAGAGAGGAGGTCCTGCCCAGCAGAGACATGGGATGGAGGTATTTCTTCTTCCTCTTTCTCATCTCCTGGCTCTTAAGCCTCCAAAAGCCCTGCAGAAAGAGCCGCCCATCACACCACCCCATGCACAGACCCAGGGAGGTCACAGGACCTGATCCTTGGGGGAGCTTCAGCCCAGCTGTGTGGGAGGAAAGCTGGATCTGCAGGCTCACTGCCGAGGGCCTCTGCACCGGGGAATTCCCCCGTGGCTGCCAGCCCAAGCTGTCAGCCCACATCTTCTCTCCACCCACCCACAGCCAATGGGGGAGGAGAAAAGAAGGGAGCACAGGGATTCAAGCAACCTCAGGTTGTTCTTAGATAGCAGGGATGCTCAGGATTGGTCTGGAGCCCAGCAGGAGTGACTTTTGTGATCCCTGTGCACCCTCAGATATATTTATAGCTGGGAAATGCAACAACCACACTCAAAGGTACAGAGCAACTCCCTTGCCTCCTTCACTGTTATACCAGCTGCGTCGGGGCACAGAGCAAAGCACCAAACTTCTGGCAAAGCAGCTTCTCTCAGCTCCTCAGAGCAAACCAGCCACTTCTTGCATAGGATGGGATCACAGAATCATGAAATGGTTTAGGTGGGAAGGGACCTTTCAGGGCCATCTAAGTCCAGCCCCCGTGCAGGGAGCAGGGACAGCTGCAACTAGAGCAGGTTGCTCAGAGCCCCGGCCAACCTCCCCTGGAACAGTTCCAGGGACGGGGCAGTGACCACCTCTCTGGGCAACTTGGGCCAGGGTCTCACCACCCTCAGCATCAAAAATTTTATTCTCTCCAGTCTAAATCTCATCTCTTTTAGATTAACACCATCACCCCTTGTCCTGTCCCAACAGGCCCTGCTAAAAAGTCTATACCCATCTTTCTGACAGATCCCCTTTAAATCCGGAAAGGCTGCAACAAGTAAGTTCTCCGCCAATCCCCCCAGCTCACCAGATAAAACCAACACAAGTCCCATTTCTCCCCAAAACACCTCCTAGGCAGGCAGAGATGTACTTTCCATTTGCTCCAACAGAGCCTGGGATTAACAAATTGTGTTTTCCAGCAGGGAGGATTAAAGGCGGTCCGGCGCTGGATGGACCTCGCTGGTGAGGAAGCGACAGCCGCTCCCACAGCATCTGGCACCTGCTGCTCATTTCTCATTGTGTAACTGCAGGACTGGGTGTGACGATGGACGGCTTAGGCATCCAACAAAGCAGCAAGGACTTGGATGGGTTCTTTAGGGGTGTTCTGCACCCGTGTTGGCAGCCTGACAGAGCTTGGAGCATTTACCTCCCCGTGGAGAAACAAGGCAAGATGTAAGGAGAGCAAAGGAGATGTTAGGGGTGAGAATGGGGGTGTCAGAGAGAAAAAACAGGGAGGAGGAAAGAAGAAAAGAAACCAAGAGGAAGAAGAACAGTGATTTGGGGAGGAAAAGAACCAAGGTGCTTAAGGAAAAAATTATCCAGCAGACTGTCAAGATGTTAAAAACAAAGCAAAAACACTGGGGCATTGGAGGATACAGAGACCTAGTTCCAGAAGCCTCACCCAGACCATGCCACAAGCAAAAAGCATCCAATACATCAGGGATAAAGACATAAGATGTGCCCCAAACCCTGCAGCAGAGGGCTCAAATCCCAAATCCTAAGCACCCTGAGACACCAAGGTGGCAAGGCCGCCACAACAGCCCAGTTCTGTTTTGTCCCTTGATTTTTGGTCACCTTTGCACCAGCTGATGCTCACCTGAATCTTTTTTTGCTTGGTTCTGTTACTTACCATCTTTAAAAATAGCTTAATTAAAAGGCTAGAGAAGCAAGCATCTGCCCAGACCAGTTGGATCCCATCGTACAAGGTGGTGAGAGCACCAAAGGGTCCCCAGAGCGTGTGACACCACAGTTAAAATTTGGCCCTGAAGGTGTCTGAACACATTCAAGCTGTTGAGCCGAGGAGGGTGATGCACAGGAACCCACCGGAGCCGGGCAGCCTGTTCCCACCGTCCTTTGCATGTGCCGTTTTCCCTGCTTTTTTTTTCTTTAAAATTCCCAGCCTAAAATAAGGCTTTGGGGAGGAAATTAATGAAAAGCAAAGCTGATTACAAAGAACAATACAATGACTCAATCTGTTTCTTTTACCTCAATTGTATAAAAGCTTTTACATCTATAAAAGGTTTCTCTCAATACACAATGAAATAGAAGCCAGTAAGGGCCCTGGAGACTTTTGAGCAAAGCTGGACAAAACACCAAGGAAACAATCCCAAAGGAAGGGCCAGATGATCTAACAGGTCTTTTTGCATCTTTAATTTCTCGCCCTTTTCTTTCTCCTCCTGTTCCAGGCACATTTTTTTTTAGCTGCTGCTCCTAATTAGATGCTAATGCGAGAGCGGTTGCATTTTCAGCACATGGTGTAACCAAGAGAAAAACATCGGGGCCCTAAATGACAAACAGATCACACGATGAGCATCCTTATTCTCAGTGTGCAAAACAGATCTCTGGGAGAAAAAGGAGGAGGCCATAAAATATTTGATAGCCTTTCCACACAAGACGGATTGCTTCTCAGCCCACTGGTATCTGCCTGATGCCCCATGGGCCACTTTGGATCTCCTCCTCTCTAGCTCCACATCCAACCTCTTCACTAGGGCACGGGAAGGCTCTCCAAGGTTTTGTCCAGTTGTAATACACCCAGAGACAGTGTGAAAACCCCACCAGAACAACCGGCATCCCAAAACAACTTGCCTTTAAGTCAGCCACCAGGGTGGCTTTTGTAGACCAGCTCCCCGGAGAAGGGCAACAGGACGCTCTTCACCACCACCACCACCATCTCCTCCTCCTCTCTGCTCATCTGACTCATCTCCAATACCCACCTCAGCAAGTTGCAAGGAGCTGAGGTGTCTGCGACATCACCAACGAGGTGGTACAGAGGCCCCTTCCGCAGACAGTCAACAAGGGCCACCACTCGTCATTGCCAACACAACTGTAAACCAAATCACACTTGGAGATCACTTGGCGGAGATGCCCCATTATGCTCCATGATGCTCTTGCCTTCACCTACGCCCAGCTCACCATTATTACAAGAGTTAATCTCATTTCAAACATTTGATTGAATTTTATTGACCTACCATAAGGTTTATAAGAGAAGCAAATGCTCCAGCAGACCCCGGCCATCAGAGTTGACCCTGATTCTGCACCAACACACCAGAAGACAGTACCTGTGCAGAATTTGTGCTTTACTTCAGCTCCACAGGAGCACCATCATACCTAGAGGTGATACTCCAAGGTCCACGCGGAAGACCAAGACACAAGTCAAGAACGGATGGAGAGCCTCAAAGTTGTGGCAGTGGGATGTAACTTCCCTTGTGAGTGGGGTCAGGTCCCCCCCACCAGCTACTGGTATCCCTATGGGCAGTAACCTCCCTCCAGCCTTGTGGGGGACCTGGTACCTACACCCCAGTTGAGACAGGGATGAAAGCTGCTGCTAAGACACACTTTTATGACCTTCCAAGAAGGAGCTAGTTGACAGCTTAACGAGCTTTTCGTTTTGATGGGGTTTTTTTTGTTTTGGTTTGGTTTTCTTAAGCAGTGGTTTTATATTTACGACCTGAAAGAGAAAGATGCAAGTAGGCAGATGATCATGAGGCTATCTGCTCCTTCTGCCTCTGACCCACTGTCATCCAATCCATAGCCAAGCCATTCCAGGAAGTCATAAAAAACTATTACATTTCAGCTTTACCCCCCCTCCTCCTATCTCTTCTCTCCCAATAAAACCAAAAAGCATTGTCTTGTTTTTTTTTTGGTGGTGGTGGTCATTTCTTTTTAATGCTCACCCCAAGGAAGAGCATCAAATATTAATGCAGGAAGCTTCAGAGAGATCACACCGGAAACCAGAGGCCCCATATGTTTTGGAGCATCCCAGTGGATGCAAGATCCCACCAGTTCATCCCCAAGGACTGGCTCTTTAATGCTTGGGAAGCAAGGACAAGAAAGGAGGAGGCCAGAAGTTGGGCTTCAGTAGCACCAGAGATCACATTCCTGGGATATCAGCCCAGAGTTGCACTTAGAGAAGGGAAAAAAAAAAAAAGGGAGGAAAAAAACCCAAACCAAACCCCACCAGCCCTCCACAGGATGCTGCACTGTTATTTATAAACTTAATAGTGAAGAAGAGAGAGTAAAACTTTTTTCCCCTCCCAGATCTCAGCATTAACATAACAGAGAAATGCCTTTGGGCTGCAAGAGCATTCCAAGCCACCAGCAGGAAGATAAGCCTCTTCCTTTGCCTCCAGATTCCTTGGCAGAGAGGAGACTGGTGGGGTTTAATTGCACACAGAGATGCCACAGCCTGGACACAAGCATGATAAGAGCTTTTGTCCTGTTATGGGCTCACTGGGCTGATAAAGACTATGTCCTGTAACAGCTCATAAAACTCAGAGGGAATCTTGGCCAAAGCCCAGTTTGAGAAGTTGGTGAGGGACGTGCAAGGCCAAGACGTGCAATGCAAGGGATGAGTGAGGAAAAGACAAGGCTAATGCTTGTGCCGAAGCCTTGCGAGGCTGTGGGCGGGAGGCAAAGCACTGTGCTGGGAGACAATTCATGGCCAAGCAAAGACGGAAAGCACTGAACCAAGCTGCTGAGCTTGGGACAGAGAGTCACAGAAACGTTTAGGGTGGAAGAGATCATCAAGTTCAACCATTAACCCAGCACAGACATATCCACCACTAAACCATGTCCCTCAGCACCACATCCCCATGGTTTTGAAACCCCTCCAGGGATGGGGACTCCACTACTGCCCTGGGCAGCATGGGCCAGGCCTGGACAACCCTTTTGAGAAAGACATTTTTCCTGATGCCCAACCTAAGCCTCCCCTGGTGCAACTTGAGGCCTCTTCCTCTCATCCTGTCACTTGTTCCTTGGGAGAAGAGCCCAACCCCCTCTGGCTCCAACCTCCTTTTAGGGAATTGTGGATAACGAGAAGGTCTCCCCTGAGCCTCCTTTTCTCCAGGCTAAACAACTCCACCATCTCCCTCCATCCCCACACAAGCCCCAGGTACAAGCCCTCTACCAGAGCCATGAGGCCCTGGGAGCTCTGTAAAAATTAAAACTAAAACAAAATATAGTATTTTAAACGCCCTTTCAAGTGGGCTTAACAATTTCCTGAGCACAGCAGCGAGGNTGGTCTCCTTCCTTCCACGGAGTCACTTCTCCAGCCAAATCTCCAAGCACTTGGCTCCCGGGAGGGCTGGAGGGGTCGGAAGCACCCACTGCCTTGCGCAAGGGCCGGGTAATTATCCCTGGGATAATTGCTCGGCTTCATTTCCCCAGAAAATCAAGTCCTGGGTAGGCCGGCTCCAAAACAGAAATTGAAAAAGAAAAATAATAAAAGAGCCGAGTCGGGTTGACGCTGCTGGGAAAAGCCCAGGGCATGGGCCTGGGAGACACGGGACATGGGAGAGGTTCCTCACCTTGGCTGGAAGCTGCTCTCCCACATCTGAAGATGTAGGGTGAGGGCTGCAAGCCCCACCCAAAACAATAATTAAAAAAAAAGCCCATGACCTTTATTAGGAGTTGGTTGGTGGACAGGAGCAGTCTTTTGGGTGGAAAGCAGAGAAGGACTAGTCGCCCAGAGCCTTCCTCCCTGATGATGATGAGGAGGATGACAGGCTCCGGCACTAGAGCAACCCAGGGGCTGATCTCCATCACCGACGGGACCAACAGGAACTTCAAGCAGCAGGGAGAAGAGACAAAAGCCAAGCTGCTGGTTCTCCTCAAGACGGGATGCAGGGGCCGTGGCCTCAGCTCCACGCTCCCTCAGCTGCCTCCCAGTATGAGGGTTGGATGCTCCAAACACTCCAAAAGAGCTTCAAGTGGTTATTTTTGCAATCGGGAACCCAGAGCTTTCTCTTCAGCAGCTGGAAAGCATCGCACTCACCGTGCGGTGCCATCGACAGCAAAGTCCTGGCCAGTGTCGGCAACCTTGGGCTTCACCCCTACCAGGGGTTTCATGGGTATCCACCCAAGAAGGACTCTGTTGCTGCCATCAGAGCCCAAAGGGATTTGCATCCAATTAAAGGGATATTTAAGAAAAAAAAAAATAAAATAATGAGAGGCTAATGAAGTTTAGAAGCTGCCGACACCAGCCATATGCCTCAAATATGCACGGTACAGTTGGTGCCGAGGTAATGCTACTGCAGGTATCAGCTCGCCTAATTAGCTACCAGAAGAAAGCCTAATTTAAAACAAAGCTCTTATTTTATTTATTTGCTGACAGTAGCAGAGCTACTCCCTCTAGCATGATGTGAAAGCAAACACACTATCCTCAAAATAAACCGCCATGGGCTTTTTAATTTTATCCTTCAACAAGTGTTCCCTGGTTAGTCTTTGAGAAGTGAAAAAACCCACACAATACAACAACAAAAACACACAACAAAACAAACCCCAAAACTCCAGGGAGCACCAACCTGCAGCTCCCATTAGCATTACAGAGAACTTGCAAATACAGCTTCCTACCTGTCACCTCCCTGCCATAGGAAAAAAAAAAAAAAAACAAAACCAAAAAAATCCAACTAACCCCACACACCATCACACACACCATTGGAGCTTCTCAGCTGCACAAGGAAAATTGTCTTTAATAAAACCACTGCAAGAAAATGTGTCCTCCTCCTTTCCTTCACCATCATGGTTTTTTAGGTGGTTTCGGGGGGCACATCCTGGCCCCTTTGCTGTCATTACCCAGCAGATGCCCATGAGATGGGGCTGCTGCTTGCTGGAGACAGAGGTAGCAGTATGAAACCACTCTTGAGAGGTGTACATCACCCACCCAAACTAAAAGACTCCTGATGGTCCCCATCCCTTCCTTATCTTTGCCTTTGGATGCATCTGGAGGCAAATGTGGAGTGGATGGAGGGGGTTGGGGGGAAAGAAACCCTAGAAGCAGGGCAAGAGTGCCCGGCCACTGTAATTTTATTTAGTATATTTATTGAAGTGCTTTAAATAGATATGGATTGACTCTCTCAGCAATGGCTATTACAGCTTGAAAGGGGAGCTGCAGGCTCTGATTAATGCACACAAGGTTGCTTCCGTAAGATGCTCAGCAGCCCATGCCACGCAGCACCTCCTCTGGACTACCAGACTACAACGGGGACCCCTCTATCATCCCCTTTGTATGGGCAGGAGGGTGGCACAATCCCTGACCATGGATATTTTTGCTTGAGTGCCACTGTTTTGGGCAGGGGTGGCTCCAGAAACGCCACATCATCACTTTGCCTGGGCAAAGCTGCCCCAGATGCCTACTTGAACACCATTTGAAACCACAAACCCTTCCAGCCACCCAGGCACATCCCAGTGGGTGGTCAGGACCTTCATTCATCACTGAGCAAGGAGCAGGGTGGGAAGGAGAGCAGTAAGATGTGAGTTTAGGGGTAAAAAACTTCTTTCTGGGCACTGGACTTCACCTCTCACAGCAGTCAGAGAGTGGTGGGCACCAAGCCCCATCATGACCCTCTTCAGAGATGTTTCAGCATCTCTCCTCTTGCAAAATACAATGTCCTGGTGTCTCCACTGCTCCCCCTTTACACCATCCACATAAGACCATAACTCTTCTCCACCACCCCACCCCCCCCAGTCATCTCCACATCCAAGATCAGGCCACCAGTTCCCAACCTACAGAGACAAACTCTTCATCCTTGCCCTGCCACCTCCTTCACACAGTCCAAGATCATCTGAATAATCAGCAATTTATCCTTCCCTACAGCACATCCTGCCACTCATTTAGGAATTTATTAAAGTGGGGAGAGGCATCACAAGCTTTTATGGACAACACTGGCTAGGTCGTGCATTTTTCTCTCCCCTGATGAAAGTAATTCCGCTCAGTTAAGGAGTAAGTAAAAAACACACTATTCTTAGGCAGCTGGGAAAGAGGAGGAAAATCTATTGCAGCGACCCTGAGCAGCTGCTTCCCCAGGGCTTCGAGGCAGAAAACTTATCAGACACCTCACTGATAACATATTCAGGCTGAACCATCAGTCTTTAGGCACATAAAAGGTCTTCCTTACTGCAAACCGAATGAGCAGAGTTGGGGGGAAAAAAAAGGTTAAAAACTCAGAGGCCAAAAGCTGAGGGGTGGCAGCAGGTCAGGGGCTTGGCTGTGGGACCTGCAGCATCCTAGGGGCGATGCTGGGTACCCACCTCCTGCCACTAATGCATCCAGGGAGAGTTTGTTCTCTGCATGTTTAAAGCTGCAGAGATGTGGGAAAATCAGCATCCATACCACCATCAAGCTGGTGGTGAAAGATTCCCCCCCTCGGCCAGCATCCTCAATCACCCCCAAAAACAGATTTGCTCATTACAGCCCCATTTGCCTCCCCAGCTCCATCCCAGTCCCAATACTCATCTTACAACACCTTCCCCCCTATTCAACCCTGCTCCTTTTCTTCCCTGTAACTCCAAACCCACTCTTTGTTCAGGCACAAAAAGCTGCAGGGTTTTCTCTGCACTGGCTTCCCATCCAGTTCTTTGGGAATGCCTGGTTAAAGGAAGCCAGCTGTGATTTGTAGCTGCTTTTTAAGGAATAACTCCATCAGAGTTTTCCCCCATGCCTCACGAAACACAACCTTGGAGGGGTCCATCTTCCCCTTCGCAATCCCCTGCTCTCTGGGTTTAACCCCACCAGGATTGCCCCAAGCTGGGAAAACGAAGCGACACCAAAAAAGGCTGGAAGCAAAACCCCTGTCCTATTTCCAAACCTTGTTAGAAAGGCCAGAAGTGGCACATGATGCAGTTCTATTGCAACCTGACCTGCAGGAACCACATCCAGAAGGGAAGCTGGGCAGCTCCTGACTGCCCTGCATGTCCTGCAGCTACCCACAGGTCAAGTTAGTTATTCTTGAAGGGAAAAAAAATTAAAATCCACATTCTCCACGCCTTCGTACCCATCCTGTGCATGGATGACAAGCTTCTGGCACAAGCAAGCAGTGACCACAGAGCTGCTTTCGCAAGCTCCTCTTCCAGTGCCTCAAGCTCAATTTTCCAAGCAAAACTCCGGCTCCTGCCAAACTTCTCTCCATTTCTAAGGGTGACGGTCCTCCAACCAACAACCCACCAGCTCCACAGCACCCCCATCCCTACACACACTGAAGGCCACCACCTTCCCCAAACCCTCACCTGAGGTCCACCAGCCCCATCTCCACGTGCCCGATCCCAGCATCACCCAGCCAAAGCCTGATGGCTCACTCCCTGCCTCTGAGGCTGCTTTTCCAGGCAGAGCAAGGATGGGAATTACTCAGGCAACATGTGACATGACCACCAGAAGGAGGGGATTGCATTACTGGAGCTAAAACCGGATCCCCGGTTTCTATTGTGTATTCTTTTGTAGTGATGGGAATGAAAGAAAGAGCTGCTGCTCTGTAATCAGCAGCTCTTCTGGCTGGTTTGTTGCTTTCAGGACCAACCAGGATAATGCAACATCACTTTCATGTGGCAAGAGAAGCTTATAAACAACACTATTACGCAGATACGCCGCCAAAATTAAAGCCCAGCTCCAAGTCTCGGTTGCTCCCAGAGGCCTCTGATCTAACATCTTATCCCAAAGTCTGTAATACAGTGAACAGGCTAAATTTCTTTCTAAATAAGCACTGGTGCAATTTCATTCCTCCAAAAAAAAATCATGCCTATTACCTATTTCTGAAAGGAAGACTAATTCCTTCCAGCTTTTGCAAGGTTCTTCCAGCAAACGCTCTGCACTTCTTGTGGCTCTTCTGTGCAAAAAATCACAGAGCAGCTCCAGATCTTGATTCACCCCAAAATCTGAAAGTCTCTTCTTCGCTGATGTTTCTTCGTAGCTTTATTCTACTTTTGGGTTCAAAATTATTGAGGTTCCTCCCTCCAGCCCCTGTAAAAATTCAGATTCTGATCTCACCCATACAGACAGATTTGAGAGTAAAACCTCCAGAGTGGATTAACTCAACCAGAAATTATCTCAGCTGCGAAACATCACAAGGGGCAGTCACATTCTCAGCGGCTTCAAAATAGAGATTTGTGTTGGTTTTGGGGTTGTTTTGTTGGTTGTTTTTTTTTTATTATTATTAAAAGTGATACCATCCATTTGCATCTCTGTTTTAACTGGAACAAACATTCTGGTACTGGAACAAAACATCCTTTTGTTTTCCTAACTCCAGTTTCTCATTTTCACCACTTTCTTGAGAACCTCTTCATGGTTGCTCAAGCTTTCTTCCGCACTGCATTTAAGAGACCATCTCTGCCAGTCAACAGGGAACTCCCCAGTAGGACAAGGACTCCTTTCACCACCTGAATGATCTGACCTCAAAGCAGCCCTTCCCCAGGCTCAGCACATCTTGGCTTAAAGCATCTCCCGGACAGCTCAGTCGGGATGAAACAGGAGAACCCCCTGCCAGTGAAGTAAGGACCAGGCTGATTTATTACAGCACTTTTCTAGGGTAAAATGCCAGCTAAATCAAGCGCCATGGAGGCCCTCAGGGCCTACAGGAGCAAATGGCACCATGCCAACAAGAAGCAGCTCGTTCCCCCCTCATGCTCCACTTTCAGCAAGGTCAGAGACTTCTGTTCCTCAAAAACATGAAAAGCCAAAGCTGCAGAAAGCCCTTGACCCAAAGGTCTATGATAATCCAAACTCCTCCAGCCTTTAGACCCTGCAGTTTATATAAATGCCTTTTCAACTATTTTTTTTTTTCTTTACACACATTGGCAAAGTGAGCTGCAAGAAACGGCCACATCCAACACGCCAAAGAACCACCAAAGGAAGCTCACCCTTCCCACCTCTCTCCACCTAACTCAAGTGTAGGATGTTCTCCTGCTTCTTCTTCAGCCACTCAAACCATCATTAGCCAAGGACCATCTCCTTCCGCAACAAATAAAGGTCATCTGTCAACAAAGTGCCTTCTGCTTCTCTCACCTTCCTATAGGTCTTGCCAACATTTTTTCTTCATTCTTCACGTATTTTGTCTAAAACTTAGACATCCCCATAAACAGCAGAGCAAAACCTGCTTTCCTAAAGATCTCCTGCTCAAAATAACACCCACACATTGTTTGTGTTCCTCAATAGTAGGTAGCAACTGTGTGATGCTGCTTGCTTTTTTTTTTTTTTGTCCTAGTGGGATATTAATAGAACCCTCTCACTGGCCGACCAGATCGCCTAGATAAAAACTTTATTGCTAATTTCCTAATCAGGCGGGTGCTTAATTGCGAGACATCTACTTCTGAGTCAAAGACGGGGAGGGCTGCAGACACACAACTGCAAAAATCAAAATCTCGATTTTTTTTTTTAATTAATTTTTTCTAGGAAATTAAGCTTTTTTAAAAAAAAAAAAAAAAGAGAAATCTCCTCCAAATAAACCAACCAACCCACCCAAATAAGCCTATCTATCGGGATTTTTGGTATCTTAAGCATCACTTGGTGCATGGGCCAAGGAGATGCTAGAGCCCAGGGCTGCTCCCAAGGACAGGGGGGACATGGCGATGCCTCTCCTCCTGCATCCCATATATTGCATGGTCTCCATAGGCTGCAAGCAGATGGTTACCAAGCTGACAGGTTGCAAACAGCTCCGTAGAGCTGGTCAGGGAAACAGATATTGTCTTCCGTGCCTTTAGTTTTGGAAACAAAAGATGTCTCCCAGCTAAGAAAGTTTGCTTTGGGACTTTGAGGCTCCTTCTGTTTTTCAGATTTCTTTTTAAAAAGTCCCTCCATCCAGCTCACATCACTTCAGTCTCAAGTCTCCACAACTCTCCGGGTTACCTGCACATGACTTTTTCCACGCTGAGAAAGGGAAAATGGATCTTTTCATCCAACCCTCTTCTCCGTAGCTGGAAGAACACAAGGACAGCCATGGTGCATGGCCCAACATCAACCTTGTTTTTCCCATCAGCTGCAGGCACTCCATCCCCTGCAAAAAGTTTCTTTCCTTGACTTCCTATCAAACTTGGAAACGCCATGAACTCAGGACAACTTGGCAAAGCTGCTTCCCAGCATTCCCACTGGGGTTTATAGGAAACCCAAGGGCTTAGGAACAATCCTGGACCCACCAGGATGCTCTAAATACAGGGGACAGCAGTGACACCACCCAAATCATCTGTTAGGGTGAGTTTATTTTCTTTTAACTCATCCTTCAATAGGCCATGCTGGATAAACCCTCGTACACACATCCACTGGGACGCAAAACGCAGCCAAACTGCAGGACTCCAGCTTCTTTGGCTCCCCAGCAGGTTTTAGCTCTGCAATTTGACCCTCGTAGAAACATATGGTTTGCATTCCTCCCCCCTTGCACTCTCCATAGGCTTCCACACGCTCTCCTGCCTCTCACAGGCACACAAATCCAAGCGCTTTTCTTTTGGAGCAAGAAATCGCGCCGGCTTCCCTCTAAGGGAAGGAGGTGGGCGCATGCAGACTGGGAGAGGCCGCAGGAAAATCCTCCTAAGTGGGCTTTGCTATTTTGTGAAGGAGTCTTTAACAGCCTGGCTGGATCTGCTGCATCCCCTTATAGCCTGTCCATAAATACTAATGGAAACAGAGCCAGTATGTCACTGAGATATGGAGATGGAAAGGGGGAGCGCATGTACGACAAAAAAAATTACGTGTTGCAAGCGGAGTTTTGCCTTCCCCATTCGGATGTGGACCACCAAAAATTTACCCTGGAGGCTTGAGCCTCCAACCTTATCCCTCTTTGCTGACAGGAGAAGACAGAACCAGTAGCCAGCCCTTAGGATGCAGGGACAGCCAACGGATACAGCAGGGGCAGAGGATGCTCAAAGGGCAGGCACTGGCCACCGGTGGGGTTAAGCAGGAACCTCGCCTTCCTCTTTTCCCCTCCCCATGCGTAAAAATCATCTTTTCTTTTCATGTTTGGCAGTTTTCATCTAATTTTCTGCTTCATCCATCAATCGGGCTTTTTCCCCCATAAAGAGATGGCAGCCTAAGCTGGTTTTTGTTCAGTCCAGGGATTTTTACGGAGCATTACCTTGCCTTACCAACATGCAAGGCATCACCCTCCCCTCAGCCCACGTCGTGGGATACAGTGAAAAATTCACCAGGATCCTCACACCCGCTGCTTCTTTTCTAGTGTCCTTAAAGCACTGCACTCGAGAGAAGCCTCGTGGAGCCTGGGAGGGCTGGATGGAGGGATGGATGATGGGTGGACGGATGCCCCCGGCCAAAACAGCACAGGCTGTGATAGAAACCAGAAGCCTTGCGGTCGGTGAGCCCAACTGCCTTTGCAAAGCATGCCGAGCATTGCTGGCACGCCTGCCTATCCCACACCATCCTCCAGGCCACAGCAAAAAAACTCAAAAATCCTCTGAATTTCTCTATTTTCAGCAGCGCAGGACCAGTCAGCCCGACAGTTTCTTGGAGCTTAGCAGGTATTATAAAATCACACTTCAAAATAAATAAATAAATAAATAAATTATTTTTGACCTGTTGTGCTTGTAGGATTGGTGTTACTCAAGGTTTTAGCTGGACAGATGAAGTCCTGCAGCAACCTCTGGCTTTCCACCCCACTTATCCCCTGGGACCTTTTCTGATCAGCTGGGACCCCGTCTGCAAAGCCAGCGCGTGGGTTTTTCCATCTCCAGCAGGACCAGCCCCAACACGCTCTAGACTCCTGAGGTTTTGTTGTAAACTACAAAAGGAACCTGCCCAATTTGCCCCAGTTTGCATAACCAGTTTTATCCCAAGTGTTTGTTTTAAAAAAAAACCCTCAACTCTCCTTAGTCACCGCTCAGCCCAAAGAAAACCCAACCCTCTTCCCAGCTTTTGGATCTTACTTTTCCAGCTTTGGGCAGAGCCAATAGTTTTATCTCAGTGCACCAATTTTAGAGGCTGAAATACGCGCCTCAATATCTTGGTTTATATATATATAAATACATATATATATATGTAATAGTGTAGCTAAAATAACCACAACCCAGGACACGGATTAACCACAGAGCTGCAAACTCATGAAATCCAAAATCAGGATCCCTGGACTATGGAACCATGAGATTGTAACATGCAAAGCCTCCACAACCACACCTCCCAGTCTTGCTCACTTCACCCCAGCACACCCCAGTCATTCACCAGTAGCAAACCATTTAACACAGGCACATGTGGAAAAAAAGCAGGGAGAAAATTTTTTATATCCCTTGGCAGCCCAGCTTCATTGAACTCTGGATGCTGGTCACCTGAGTGGCTTCGTGCTGCACAACCATGCAGCCAAACCCCCTTTCCCAAAACAAATCCCTTCAGGGCGGACATCGGAGCATGGAAAAGAGGCATTCGTGGGGCTCCGGCTGCAGAAAAGCAGCCAAATAAACAATGCACAGCAGGCATCGTGCATCCTCCTGGAAAAGATGCTTCCACAACCAAGTCAAGCATCTCCTCCTTGAGACCAGGGGAGGATTAGAGGAACCACAGACCTGCGCGGAGATGGCAGGAGAACCCAAATTGCCACCTCTTCTTCCTTCCAACCCAAAGTATTAGCCCGTGGTCCCAGCAGTGACACCGTGTCACCAAGCGGCTTGTTCCCAAGCAGATGGGCTGGTGCAACTGGGAGGATACACTACGGAGCCACGGAGGGATTCCACAGCCCCAGTGAGGAGCTCCTGATCACGGGGAACAGCTTCCTTCCAGCCTAATGCAGATTTTCAGCAACACTTGACCCGCTCTACAAAGATCTCCTCTAGTCAGGTCCCAGAAAGCACAAGAGACAGGCTATTTCAGCTTCTCCAAGACAGGCTGGAAGAGAAAACCCTTCACTGATCTGATCCCCATCTCCAAAGCAGCTACCTAGACCGCTGATTACTTTTAATTGCTGCGTAATTGGACTTAGGAGCCGGGCTTGCATTTTAAACACGGCTCTACATTTCACATCTGTCACAACAGGAAAGAAAAAAAAACAACTTCAAAACAATATTCCAGTGCAGGAACATTGTAGCACCATCCAGCAACCATAAAAAGAACCATGTCAGGAGGAGAGTTGAAGGTTCCCGCACCTCAAGTGGCATCTCCAGCCTGTTTGGGATAAACAAGGGTAGAGGAGGGAGGTTGTTGGGATCCCACACCTAGGCAGTGGCCAGCTAAAAGATGATGGCCCCTGGCCAGACCACAGCAGACAGCATGGCCACATTACAAGATCCACCCTCATGACCAGTGCTAATTACTAGTTTCACTTCCAGGCTCTGCAAAGCCTTCAGAGATGTCCCTCCAGGTGAGGGTGGGGAGGCTTGCTCAGCTCCATTTGGCTATGTGGATGAAAAGCAAGCAACAGACCACATTCATTTAACTTTTCAATTTATTTTTTTGGGGAGTTGTTTTAAATAGCAACCACTTTCTGCCTGCTGGAAAACACCCTTCTATTCTTCAAGCCAACCCAAACAGATAGAGCCAGTAACACAGCCAGGTGACAGCATAGGATGGTGAGGTCTCCACGGGGAATAACAGGCATGTGGAGATCAATCCCCGCTCACAGATCATGCAAGAGGGGATGAGATCCCCTCAACTCAGTGGAAGGAAGCTCTGTTCATCCATCTCCACAAACCCTTCCAAAAGCTCCATTCCGCCATCCCAATTGCTCCCAGTTCTCCAACTCAGCAGTCACCATCAACCAAAGGAAGAACAACTTCTGAGCATATCATGTGAGTCTAGTGGAAAATTGGTCTATCAATGAAGCAAGCTCTTCTGCTGAGGACCACCATGGTACCTTCAACTACTGCTGGGTGGATGCATCCACGTGGGTCATCAGTAAGCCCAAAATCTCACAGCCTAGAAAGCACTGAGGACACCCACTGACAGCAACCTCAGACAGGAGGAGACAGCAATGCTGCATCCCAGGCATGTCCCTCCTCACATTTAAATCCGTCCTGAGGAGCTTCTGGGCTCTCCAACCTCCTGCCCGAGGAAAACTCCCATGCTATACAATACAACGCAACTCTTTTAGTAGCCTCCCACCCCTGTCAGCCACTCGGGTTCTGTTTACAACACCTTGTCCCCTCCGGCCTGCCACTGCCCCAGGAGATGCAAGTACACTGAGAAATCCGCCCAGAGGTGGACAGCCCACATTGCTCCTTGTTAAATCACAGAGGAGGACACGGAAAGGCCATCAATCGAGGAAGGAGCGTGGCAAGAAGGGGGCAATCAGGGATAATTTCCAGGCTGGTAGCAGCTCCCAGGAAGGAGAGTCCCTCCATGAAAGGGAAGACTCACAAAACAACAGCAGGACAAGGTCAGGGTACAAAAAAAGCTTGGTTTCAATCTCACCTCCCTGCCCAGTACGAGGTCTCCACCTTGCTATGGTTCAACAGCCACCATATAACTTCATCAGAGAGAGATGCCTGGCCTGGAGAAGCATCATCGTGCCTTGAAGGAGCGTTCCCCACACACCATCCTGCACTCCAACTTTCTCACTCACATTTCACCAGCCCCTGACAGCCTTCCAGTTCCATACATCAAGCTGTGCTGGATACCATCCCTAGGACAAGCCAAAGCACCCCAAATAATCCCACCTCTACATGCGGTGACATCAATACCATGAGCATTTCTCCAACTCTATGGAGGTTTTGTGGGATTTTTTCCTCTTTATCACCTCTTTCTAGCATCCTGTGCTATCCACCTTCATGGATCCTCCAGTTGAGGATGTTCTCCACAGCATCATTCCACAGAGCCCCCAAATCCCTCCTGGGCGCCAGGCATCTGCACCCAGAAGTCCTCACTTGTCCTCCCGTGGTGGCCTCTGCTCCAAAGAAAGGCAGATGGATCTAATAGGTATTAAACATCTCAAAAATGAGATTTTTCATGCTCTTTCAAAGAGAAACAATCCCTTGGCTTTCGCACTTGGCCCAGGCTCGTGAAGGAGGGGAGCTGGGGGGCAACAAAGGTTACTCATGGGACTTTCATGGCAACCACACCAGCGGGACCCCCCAGAAGCACGAGAGATGCTGGGATCCAACATTTCTGGCTGGCTTGACAAGGGGTTTTTACTTATCAGGAGGCACTGCCTTTAACTTAAACAAGAAGCAAAGCCAAAGGGGAAAAAAATTGGCTCAAAATATTTGCTTTTTACATCCTGGAGGACTACACCAGTCTCATCCATCCTGCATGGCAGGCAATGGGATGCACCTCCCAACAAATATTTCTCCTTCATAAACTCAGCTCTCGGAGGAAACCTTGTGTCATAGTCACAGACCAGTTTGGAGACTCCTGTGCCACCACCATGCATGTGCCCCAGGTGGCTCCACAGCTACCCCAGGGCTGGGGACCCAATAATTCCTCCTCCACCTCGCAGCAAAGAGCAAGGTCAGCAATATATTAGCTGAAAAGGGGATACTTCAGAGCATCTAAATGAGTGCTTGGCCATCAGTCCCCTCTACAAAGGGGCTGAGGGGTGAAAAAGGAGGAGGGAAGACACGGTGGCCTGCATAGATGCTCCAGACAGGCAAAGGAAGATGAGCCAAGGAAAGATGGCCAGTAGAGTCTACACCAAAGACAAACCCACTTTCTTCTTCTTGAGCTGCAGGACACCCTGCTGAGTATCATGGTGGCACGTGGCTCGCTTTGCTTGCCTGCTTTCTTCCCCTTCACCACTTGAATTTCTCCATGGAGCCCAACATGGTGAAACACAGGAAGCCAAACTCATCATCACGGTCCCTTTACCAGATTTATCCCGAGGTGCGCTCTCAATCACCAAGAGTTTGGAGGTTAAGGCTTGCAGCTTCAACATCCCTTGAGTTACATCAGGAAGCAGCGCCTGAACCCCTCAGTTTGGGAGTGAGGACCAGGACCCACCACCCTGAGCACTGCCCTACAAACCTAACCTAGACATAACACACCTACGTTGGGTCTGGGGGAGCTCACTGCAACAGGGAACAGTTCCCCCAGAAGCTAGCTGAGCCACCAGGTCTACCTTTGGTGGTTTCTCCCAGCAGGGAGCTGAGAAGACCTGAGCGGGGTGGAACTCACAGGAGATGAAAGGCAGCGTAATGTGCAGGACACGCTGGAGCAAGTCCCGTGCTAAATAATTCCTGCTTCTCTTCCCTTTCCTCCGTTTCCAGCGTGTCTTCACCCAGCCTTTCCCAGCCTGGCTCTCCTGTTTGATCTTGAGGCTCGCTCTTGCCTTTCCCTCGCCTCCAACCAGCCGATGCACCCCAGAGATGCCTTGTTATGACCCCCTGAGCTGTCCCGGCCCCATCCAAAAGCAACCTCTACATGAAAAACCAAATAGCAAAGGGAAAAGAAAAAAAAAAGTAGGGAAAAAAAAAAAAAAATCCCCTAAAAACCCAAGCTCAGCAAACATGTGGCTGCTACCAGCCCAGCGGTTTGGGAGGAGAGAAGATGGGGAACAGGCTGGGAAGGAGGAGGAGACAGCAGCTCTTCCCTTCCACCAAGGAGCAGGTCTGGCGCTGCCAGCCCAACGCATTCCTGCGCCGTGAGTCAGGCCTCCAAAAAACCAGGAGGCTTCAAAAATAATACTCCTCAGTGCAGCCAGGATGCTTTGCTTGCCTTCTGGCCTCCCCAGTGCACACAGCCCTTGTTTTTTCAGTTTTATTTTTGCTCCTCCTCGGCAAGATCAAACCCGATTGAAACCAAAACCCAGGTGGGATCCTCAAGAACATCACCCTCAAGAACATCATCATCCTCCATGCTGGGACCCCAACGTGAAGCTAAAAGGAAACCCACACTCCAAAACTGCCTCAACAGTCAAAATTCACGATTCAGCCAAACCCACAAGGCTGTGGGGACAGGGAGACAGAGGATTCAGGGAGTGTTAGGGAGGGTGCTGCATTCAGCTCTTCAGGGCCTCCAGGCTTCCACCAAGAGAGAGGTGCCTTAAGAGGGAGGGTGTGAAACCAAACATCAGAGCAGCTTTCTGGAGCTTTCTGCCTCTCCCAAGTACAAGCTCTACATTTCCCAGCCTCCCGTCAGCCCCGCTTCATGTCATACAAGATTTTTTTTCCCAGTGCATCCCTCAAAAGCTCCAAGGACACCACAAAGGCTCCAGTTTGGTGGGGGGCGGGGGGTAATCTCAGACGTGTCCTTTAGGTTCTGAGCTCTGGCAGAGCCAGAGGATTACCCGAGCTCCCTTCACGCCAGGATGAACAGCAGGAGGAAGGAATCTTCATGTCACCAGACACAGAACCCCCTCCCCAGCATCCAAAGGGCCAGAGCTGTGTCAGCTCGGTGCCACCGCGCTCTGACTCACAGAGCAGGGGGTGGCTTGCACAATACAACCGATTACAGCAAATTGCACCTTGGCATATGAGAAAAAAAAAACAAAAACCCCACAAAATCAGAGGGAGTGGGCCTTAAAACACCACAGCAGCCAGCAAGGGGCTCAGGTATCCCTCGCACCCCATTTCCCAAGGCAAGACGCTCGGGTGGGGCGGCAGGAGTGGGTAGAGGGAATGGGCCGGTGATTTATGCCCCTTCCACCCCCCCCGCCCCCCCCCCGAGGTCCTGGCTCCAGCAAATGTTTTCACTGACATTAGCATCGCTAAAGCCAGGAGGATATAAGTGAATAGGAAACAGCAGGAACCTGTGGCTTTATGGCACCAACATCTGCTGTAATGAACTCCTCACAGACTCCATACAGTCCTTTCGTCCTCACCCCGCAGCCCGCGCATTTCCTGACGCCTTTCCCAGCAAAGTCCAGCTCCCAGATTATCCCGATAACCTATGGACTTGCCCAATAACCTAACAGGGCTGGCAGGCTGGTCCCATCATTCCCAAATGCACTGGGATGGAGAAAGCCACAGGGCTGAGAACTTGCAAATGAAATGGGAGCAAAACCAAGCTCCTTGCATCATCTTGGCTTGCTTAACTGACTGAAAATACTCTTTTTTTCTTTTTTTTTTTTTCCAAATTATTCCTTGCACGGCTAGGGCAGGGACAGAAAGGGAGCCAGTGTGCACAGCACGAAAGGACCCACAGGGCCTTACATAGGAGAGAAGATAAAGGGCACAGCTGGACACACCAAGCTGCTTACTGGGTCAGCAGTGGTGTACTTTTGATTTCTAAACAGAGAAGAGGCAATCTGGCTTCCTCCCCTACCCCACAACTACCACTTCCAAGAGATTCTGCCTTCTTTAAAAGTACTATTTTGCCACTCCTCTCCTTTTTTTTTTGTTGTTGTTCCACCATTTCATTCTGCCACTATCACGCACAGAGGGAGCACCCGCTTCTAAAAGAGGGCTCTGGCACCAAGAAGCTAAAGGTGAAGGAGAGAAAAAGCCAATGGAGATCCTTCCACATACCGCTGGCCTCAAGCAAGCCTCCACCTCCTGGCTTTGCTGATGAGCAACAGGTCTCGGAGCATCTGGTCCCTCAGCCATCCGCTCCCTGTGACAGTACCGATGCCATCGTGATGCACGCCGATATCCCTCTCCCTCCCTTCCCTCCCTTCGTTCCCAAGGGTTTTCCCAATGGTGGTAGAGCAGAACGATGGAAAGAACCAGGATGGCAGTGTCACCCTGTCCGCAAACCCCCTATTCAGCATCACCCTCTGGATTTCAGCAATCCTTCCACAGCCTCCGTGGGGAAAGGCCCTCAAACGAGCTCAAAATCATCACACCAAGTTGTTTTCCTACTGAGAGCAGCACACACAAGCAGAATGGAGCCCAGCAAAGCCCCAGGATCGGGATGTGGGTGGGAGCTGGGGTTCCTTTCTGACAACAGCAGGCCTGGGGATGAGCGAGCTGACTGCTTCTGGGTTTCACACCCCAATCCAAAAGAACACTCCTGCCTTCTCCAGCTGCAAACGCCAACCCAAACAACACGTACCTTCGCCGTTAGTAAAAGAGAAAATTATTTTCTGGGTTCTGTCACTCCCTCCTTCCCTTCAAACCAGGCAAGAATGGGGAAGGGAGTGGACTATCAGCAGGGCTAAGCACCCATCTCGGCTCCATCCTCTGTATCATCACATGCAATCTCTGCACAGCACTCCCAGAGAAACACTAATTATAGCTCCCCAGCTAAAAACTTTACCCATGTTTACTTAAGGCAGATTAACAGTGTGCCTTTAAAAAGCTCCCCAAACTCAAAACGGATTCAGCTGGGTCAGGTTTAACTCGTTTTTCCTTCTTCACTCCCTCCCTCCCTCCCACCCGGTTTTACTTCAACCCCTGCATGAACTTGGTGCAAGGGGGAAAAGAGAACATCGCAGGGGACAGAGCAGGGGACAGAGGGGCGTATTCCTGCACCACCAATCCCGCTGACACCACCACCACCCCAGCATCCCCAGCAGCTCCAGGGCCACAGCTAAACCCTGACCCACAGCAGCCTGGCTAAGTCAGCCCTTCCAAGCCGTGTTGAGCCTTCGGACCCCCTCGCTGCCCACCCCTAGGATGCGGGACCCTCCAGCACACACCGGCTGAGCAGGACACCGGTTGCCAGCATCCCAAGCTCTCCCTTTCCAGCAAAGAGTGAGTTTCTTCTGGCTAGAGGATGCTGCTTCAGCAACGTCCAGGCCACTAAGTCAATAGTGCCATTTCTGTTTTCCGTTCGCTGAAACACACTAGATCTTTGTGCGGCGGAGGCGGAAAATAATATTAATCTAATTAAACTCCCGCCCCCAAAACTCCTCGTCACCTTAATTACGCTTCAGAAAAGAAGGCTTGGTTCATTTTCCTAGAAAATCAGCTTGTCAGGAGAGGCTTTTAACTACTGACAAGCCCCAGTCTGTGCTGCGCACAGCTCCGCGACACGTCCCCAGACCCTCACCGCAAGCTGCGGGAAGCGAGCGATGGGGTCTGGTCCCGAGTTCCCACGGGGATGAGGAGCTTGCCCACCGCCAGACCCCCTACACTTTACGGGTCATGGTCTCTTCCAACCTCTAAAAGCCACTGAACTTTATAGGGCTCCACTTCTGAAGCACTTCCACTCGCGGACATCTTTTTATACCTGAAGGATAAAACACCAGCACCTTTGCTTTTGCCACCACCGGAAGATGACAAAGGACAAAGTCCTGAGATGCAGGGGGTGTTCGTGAGCTGGGGGGACGCGGTGGAGTCAAAAAATATAGCGGGAAAGAAGAATTTGATCAGAGGAGTCCTAACAAGAGAGGGCAGCAAGAGAGACGCGCCTCTGTTTATTGTGTGTGCCAGGGATTACCAACGGAAGGGCTGGATTTAAGTGCATCTCAATCACAAGATAGGGTTGCGCACAGGAAACTTTGAAGAGCCATAAGGAAAAGACCACTTAAGCTGACCGGCGATCAACAGCTCGGTGAAAAAAAAATAGTAAAAAAAAAAATATATATATATACCCACACAGAATAATTCCTTGTTCAACCCGCTGGGGAAATCACAGCCGGCGACACTACGCACAGGGCTGGGTTTGTTTTGCCTTTCCCAAGAAAAATAAATAATAATATAGAGATATTTATATAAATAACACAAGTAGGCGGCAGCAGCCCGGTGGAGTGGGAGGCGCTGCCAACCCGCAGCCCCCCGAGCATCCCCCGCTTCCAAGGGTGGCTCAGCTCCCCCCGCGCACTCCTCAATCTTTACATTAAAGAAAACAGAAATAAAGAAAGAAACCCCCCAAGGTTAGACATC
>VWZK01005208.1:198002-218938 GCA_013396935.1 Baryphthengus martii | reverse complement strand
AAAAAAAAAAAGTGATGTGACAAACTATCATTAAAGCAAAGGGCTGTTTTTCCTCCCAGGTGTTTACACATCACCCTTCCGATTCCTCTAAAGGCCCGGCATGGACGTGTCAATCACGTCCCCAGCGCAGCAGCCGGCAAGCAGGAGCTGGGATGAGTTGTGCAGGACTCAGCCCGTCTTGGGTCTGGCTTTTGGGTCTTTAGCCCAGCTGAGCGTGGGAGGTGCATTAAAGCACTAAAAAAAGATTGCAATCAGATGAATAATAACCAGAGGAAACTCCCAAAGCACGATCAGAAGGTGAGACAAAGACCTACTTGTTCAGACTTTGAGGTCACGGCGCCTTTCAGCTGTGATCGTGCTGTCACTGGAGAGGTGGGTGGTTTTTCCCACCCAAATTTTAGAGGCAGAGTGGACCTCAGGTGTGCATAATTGTTGACTTGTTTAGCCTGGAGAAAAGGAGGCTCAGGGGAGATGTTCTCACTATCCACAACTCCCTGACAGGAGGCTGGAGCCAGGAGAGGTCAGGCTCTTCTCTCAAGGAATAAGCAACAGAACAAGAGGAGATGACCTCAGGTTGTGCCCTGGGAGGTTTAGGTTGGACATGAGGAAAAATCTCTTCCCCAAAAGGGTTGTCCAGGCCTCGCCCAGGCTGCCCAGGGCAGGGGTGGAGTCGCCATCTCTGGAGGGGTTTCAAAGCCCTGGAGATGTGGTGCTGAGGGACATGGTTTAGTGGTGCCCTGGCAGTGCTGGGTTAACAGTTGGACTTGATGATCTTGAAGATCTCTTCCAATCAATTCTATGATTCTCTAAGTGCCTTTTTGTCTCAGACAGTGACCACGCTCCTCACTGGGCTTGGTTGCCCTGAGATGTCAAGACATCTCCAAGGCATAAAAAATTTTTTGCTGGGGCGGAAAACATAATTTTTTATTTTTAAAGCCCCCCCATGCTATTTGCAGCCATGATTGGCTGGAAGTACTGCAGGCAGTGAGCACGGAGGTAGCTGGAGGTGCTTATCTATTTGGGAGTTCAGAGGTCTTCAAATCAATTTGCATAACATTATCCATAACTATGCTATCAGGCCAAACAGTCCCACCAACCTAATTAGGCATTACGAAGAGGAGTGCATCTGAAGACACGTACAGAGGGGTTGGAGAGGGGATACAGAGCAAAGCTACAGATAACAGTGAGTCAGTACACTGGGAAGGGCTTCCCCAGCAAGGAAAAGCCACAGTTGTCCAGAGTTTAGCTTGTCCTGGGATGGGCACGAGCCCACCTGCAGAAGCAGGGATGAAACATGCAAAACGACATATTTCCAGCTCAAGGAAAAGAGCCATCGCTGAAATCTGCTGGTCACACTGTTACAAAGGCTCGTCCAGCCCCTTCCACATCCCTCGCTCCACAAATAGCCACTTCCCTGCTCTGGGAATCCATCCCAGCTAAAATCTCCAGGTTTTTTTTCTTTTGGTTGGTTTTTTTTTTTGTTGTTTTTTTTTTTTAACAGAGATGATTTATTTTTTTTTAAGGCGTTTGCTGTTAGCAAGAGAGCCCCAGCATAAAATAAACACTGAGTTTAGCAGTGGTGGGGTTGGTTTTGGTTTTTTTTTAATCCCTTGCTACAGCCAACCTCCTTCCCTGTGAGATTTGGGTGCACTGAAGGAGGCTGTGGAAATCGCTGCTGATGGACCTGCTGCAAGGATGCTGGGTTTTGCCACTGCAGAACATGGTGAGAACTAGGGCAGAAAAAGGGCTAGAGGAGGAGAGGGCAGATTTTCCAGCATATTTTTCTGGGGCTGCTGTTGGCAGTAGGTAGCTGGATGAAGCCAGCCTGGCTTACCTGCTTATTCTGCTCGGAGGCAGCGATGTTCTCGGAGCTTGATGCACCATCGAAACCTGAACGAAGCATTTTCTCAGAAGCATCCACCTCCATCAGCATCTCCTGTGCTCTCTGAGAGTGAAATTACCTGCCACTGACCCTTCCTTCCCTCACTCCGTGAGTTCCCCATTCTGTGCTGAGAAAGGTGTCCTGTGGCTCCCACGCTACCCCTTTCAGCTTGGGCTGGGGAGGTGAAGACAAGGGATTGTTCTCCTGCCTCTTACCTCCAAATGGGGTGGCTGCACATCCCATGCTCAGGCTGGAAGGGGCTCCTGAAAGAGCTGAGCAAGGTGCAGGAGAAGACATAGCATCTTCGTGGAAGCTGAGGACGATAAAGACCCACTAGACAAGTGAGATGTGATGTGTGCCCAGTGCCTGCCTGGAGACATCCCCACTGGGGAGATGACCAGCAAAGGCAGAACATCCCCAAGATGAACACCAAGACCATGAAGAACCTTATACAACTCCCAAAATCCCTAGGCACCTGGTGTGATGGTCTTGCATCAGACATGGAGCACGACGTGGGATCTCCAACCTCCCTACCCTGGCTCTCTCCCAAGCCATGTATGTGGGCAAGAGATCGAGAAGAGAGGCAGAGTCTGCATGGAAGCACTGGGGAGGGAGGAGGTATTTGTGGTTCAGTGGCTCCCAAGTCCTTTCTGCTTTGCAGAGCTTTTCGAGTGACACTGGCGTGTGATTCGATTAGGGAAAGTGCTTCACTTCCGACTCCAGCGCCTCCTCAGCTTCAGCTTGAGAAGTGATGGAAATCATCCTGCTTAGTGGGGGGAGAGGATGACACATACAACCCCCTCTCCCTGTCCCCCACTTGGTCCCTCATGCCACCTCTCTTCTTTACCCTGGGTGATGCTTTGTGGTACCTCTGTTCCATGGCGGGGGACCAAGGTGGGAGCTGCTCCTCTGGGGTCAGGGAAGCCTGGTTAGGGGATAAGTAATTCCCAAAGTAACCGTAAGCTGTGTTATGAACTTTTCTCCTTGCGAGGGGCTTGGCGGCTGGGAAAAGGTCCACGTATGCACACATGGACTCAAGAGTGCCCAAAGCCACTAGAAGATGTTCTGCAGAGTTTCACCCAGGCCACACTTTTCTCCAGTGGGAGCCCATCAGCATCCAGACTGGAGTCAGTGGTGCCTCTAGAGCATCTCTCCCACACCTGTAAAAGAAGAGAGCAGGAGAGAAGTGGCCATCAACACAACCATGAAGCACAGCAGAGGCCTTTCCATCACCATTGTCTGCGCAATGCCAGGCCGGGCTGGTAGGGGAGTGGGAAACTACCAGGAGATACGAGGGAGAGGAGAAAGAAAAGATTCAGTGGGTCGGTATAAAAGCCCCAGTGTCGTGGAGCAGGTGCAGAGGCAGCGATAATTCCCCATTTCTTCCAAACAGAGGAACTAGGAGTGTCCAAATTGAGTTATCAGGGCAGCAGGTTTAAGGACAAACAAAAGAGAGTGCTTTTTCCACGCCACCCATGATTAAATTATGGAACTCGTTGCCACAGGGATGCTATGGAGACCTACAACCTAAATGGGCCCCAGAAAGCATTTAGCAAACTCAAGGGGCACACACGTCTGTTAAACGTGATAGAGCAGCCACCCCAGGGTGTCCCTAAAGCCTGGAGGTGCCAGTAGCACATGTGGGACAAGGGATTTGCAGACCTGCCATCCCCTGCCAGGGATGCTATTTTTCAACGGAACCCATTGAATTTCCTTTTGCAGACCAGCATTATCCATCCCCAAACACCAGCAAGAGTGTGAATAGGAAAAAACCCTCTAGGATTCAGGGGAATCTGTCCCCGCCACCGCACCAACCTCCACTGAGATCCCTTGCCATGGATTTTTCCTGCAGCTGCCCTCCCAGCTGACTCAAGTGTGTTGTGGTGGGCAGAGCCCTGCTGTTCCCTCAGCTTCAGGCAGAGATGTTCTTGCTCAGAAGCAAAGGGAGGAAAAAAACCCGAAACATCCCCCATTCCCCACAAAGCCACCATGTGCCAGATCCACTTGCCGTAAACAGAGCACCAGCTCCTCACTCCCCATCCAGCATGTCAGCTCAATAATTTATCATCCAGGAGGTGCAATAAGTATCCATAATTCAGAAGCAATAATGTTCTACAAGTCAGAATTGGCAATTTAGCTCCCTGGACCACTCACCATCTTCCTAGACCTGCCTCGCACCACATCCAAGGTCTGATTTCTTCTGGCCAAAAGGCAAAAAGGCAGTAGGTGGGTCCAGGTTGATACAGCTGTGAAGGGCATCCTGGAAGCACCAGGTTTTGGAGCTGTGCCCATCTGTACCCTCTTCAGGTTTCCAAGGGCTTCCTCACCTGCTGCTCTCAACATTAGGAGAAACTCCTGGGTTTTGGTCTGAAAAGCTGACAAAAGCAGGTTTGTGGGACTCTGTATTAGTGGAGCAATTGATGGAAGTCCTTGGGAGGAGCAAGACAAGGTTCATCCCCAATGTAGTGAGCTGACCATCCACCAGCAGCTCATTACAGCAGTGCCCAGTGTTTACTGGTGACCCCTCCAACAGCCAAGGGATTCCTGTGCAGGTCCCAGAGATGCCACAGAGCAGGATGTACAGCAGAATCTTAACATCCAAGACTGATAAACCAACTCAAAACCATGATATCCAAGTGATGGTTTGGAGTTGGGAGTGGGCAGGAGGTGGCAGAAAGGGCTGGGGGGAGGCTACAGCACAGGAGATAAAGCAGCATCATGATATCAGCCTCAGAGATGCGGGGAAGTGAAGCAGCTTTGGGGAGAAGCCTGAAACATGAGCCCCAAAGTTCTCAGATGAGAAAAAAAAACCAACAACACCTCTCGCTCTGCAAACTCCGTTAGTCAGACATAAAGCACGGTGAAGCAGAGCATGCTGGAGCTCCTTTGCTCCCAGGGGAGATGTTTATTAACTCGTCAAAATATAACGTCTGTTGTTGCCAGCAAGAAGCTAGAACAGCAGAGAAAACCCACCAAAACAAATAAACAAAACAAAAAAAACCCACCACAAACCCCCAAATGAAATAAAAAAGGGGGAGGAAAAATAAAATAAAAATCACAGAAGAAAAATATCATTTGCTTCCTCGCACTTGGCTGGAGGTGGTTGGTCATGACACCCTGGTGATGCTTTACAACAAGAAATGGGAGAGCAGCCACCCGGCTGCAGCCACGATTTTAATCATGTTTGGTCAAGAGCTACAGAGCAGGGACTAATTTTCTTCACCATGTTACTTGCTGTTTGCTTTGCTCACCTTGAAATAGAGACCGAGGGCCCAGAGGATGAACCAGGGAGCTTGTACCATTACCCCTCAAGCACATCTCTCTGGAATGGTGCCTTATTGCTCCTGATAATCACCATCCTCCAGAAGTTACACACCATTCCCAGCTTATTATTCCAGGCCCAAGTGGCTTTGGTGGGGTGATGTTGGTCTGGATTCAACCAAGCAACCAGGGTATTTTATATTTTTTTTTCCCAGCCTCTGTTTCCCAAGATGGTTTTATATTTTGTTTTCCAGGACCACTACTGCTACCTGCCCCTGGGTTTACAGGAGACCAAGAATGGAAGATGCTCTTCCAGGTGGGAAGGTAAGCAGAGCTCCCACACTACGAGGATGACCATTACAGATCAAGCTCTCTGTAGGGTTTTCCCCACCCATTTCAGCTTCCAGTACCATCAATATGTACTTTAAGGAACAACTGACACCTAAAAATGTCCCTCCCTCCTGCAAAAGCACCATAGGACAAAACAGCAGATGTTGTTTGAACACTACAAAACAAAAACTATATGTTTAAAAAGCTATACAAGAGTTGTCTTGGTGCTACGTGGGTGCCTCAGGGTCTCAATTTGCAGCTTTCTGTGTGAGGGGAAAAAAAACCCCAACCAACGATGGTGAGTGCTATGAGGTACCATCAGTGGCAAGAAACTGCTCTTCCTGGTGGGGCCTCAGAAATCATGGCATGGGCACAATCCCAAAAATTGGTGCAGAAGAGGCTCCCTGCCCAGCAGCACTGACAGCCTCCGAGGGCCACCAGTGCTCCCAGCTAGGGATGGGACAGGGAGCAGAGCAGGCTTTTTTCTGCCTTTTTTGCCCCCATCTACTTACGTTTATTCTGCTTCTTGGGGTGAAATGTCATTTATGGAAGGGGGAGGTGGGGTGGGAGAAGCATAAATCATCCAGTTCTGTTTCCATTTGGAGCTGCTGAGGAGAAACCTGTTGGGATGATGACCCTTCCTGGGTTCCAGCTCCCGGCAGGGGCTGCAGAGTTGATGCAGCAGGGGGTTCTGCTCCAGAAAAAGCACACTTGAGTGTTACAATAACAATAGTCGTGTACATGGAATACCGAAACTGCTCCTTAAAAAAAACAACAAACCTCCTGTTTGCAAATCTTCCTTCCCTTTCCCCATCCTGGAAACAAAACCACACCAAACTCCCGTCCTCCGTGTGATGCTCTCTCCATGTGAAAAAAACCCAAACAACAACTTTTTCTTGGAGATTTTATCAATAATAAAAAAAAAAACTTGAACACTGCTGATTTCCAAAATAAACAAGCAAATCTTGGGAGCAGCAAATGCAAAGGGCCTCCGAGGCGTCTTCTAAATGTCACCGAAAAGTGTTAGTCCTAACATGTGCCCAGCTGCCGCTGCTTCCCGGGCCCCTGCTCTGGGCACAGGGGATATTGGGAAGTTTGGGGTTGGCCTCAAACTCAGGCCCCCTTTGAAGCAGGAGAGGAAAATAAACAAATAAATAAAATTTAAAAATATTGGGTTTGGCTTCACTCCTAGCAACTACATTTTGACAGCTTCTATTTCAGGGACAGCATTATTGTTTTCCCTCTGGCCCTCAATTAATGCCTTTCCTCAAAATAGCTATGAGGCAGCAGGACTTTTCCACTCACCAGACTGCGAGCTGCTCCGAGCTTCCTCCATGTTGTAATTGCTTACGGCCTGGGCTTGTTGCCCCCAAGCCCCCACTTACTCTCCTTCTTCATTGACTGAGGACAACCTCCCTTGCTGAAGCCAGTTGTTGGTGCTTAGAAGTCAACCTGGAGGAGAAAACAGCTTGTCGACTTGTTTCTCATTGATTTGAGGGTGCTGCGCCCCAGCACCTTGAGGCCAGGATGGGGTTAAGCTACTGGGAAGCATCCGTAGATGGATGCACAGGAGAGCCACAGGCTGGGCATGCTCCAAGGGCTGTAGAAAGATGGAACCAGGCCTTTACATCCTGCTCTTGCTTTGGGAGCTGGGAAAGGTTCAGCATGTGTTAGCCTCAAGGATTTTACTGGTGGGGCTGGTTTAGCTGGATGGCCCCAATGGGATGTGCTGAGCTTTGCTCCAGTCCTTCTCCCTGGGGCAACATACCCCAAATCCCCTCAGGCTCCCCTTGCCACAGGGTAAGCTTCTAAACACTCCCTCTCAAGGTTATCCAACCCTGGTTAAAGATTTAAAGAAAAGCGCTCTACAATGTATACAGCTCCTCCTGAAATATTCATCCCCTGACATCAATGTTTCATCAATTTTCTTCCATAGCTCACCCTCGACACCAGCTTCAGTCATGGGTGGTGCAGATGGTGAAAAATAGATATGTTTACAGAACCGCCCGCCTTCAGTTTCCTCTTTCCACACATAATTTAATATCAATTAGCCTGTGTGGAGATCATATCCCCACTGCCCCTGGGTGAGCCGGCCACGCCTCCAGCTTCCCTCTCCAGATCCCATGGTGGAGAGGCACCCTGTCCCCAGCTTCGCATGGGGATCCCAGCTCAGGGCTTCAAGGCACACAGAGGGGTTTACACCCTCTTCGGCTGTGCCAGAGGGACACCTCACCTTCCTTTGGAGCTGGCAGAGGGAAGCCCACTGCTGCCACCCACACCAGAGCCCAGCAGCAATTTGTGCTGCTTGGCCAGAAATCCCAGCCCAGGTCCTTTGATCTTTCCAAAGGATAGATTTCAGACTTGACTCCATTGCCAGCACAGGCAGAAAAGCCTTCTAGTCCTTTTTTTTTTATATCCTTTTCCTTTTTAATTCGCTTTAAATTGTTTAACCTGTGTTAAGTGCCTGCCTGTGCCTCTCCTGGCCCTGCTAAATGACCAACAGGCTCCTTCAATCTGCCCATCAGTCCTCGCTTGGCTGCCGTGGCAAATACAGGGTGGAAAAAGCTGTTTCTTGCTGCTGCTGTTGCCTTTTGAACCACAACTTTACAGTGCAGTTAATGAAGTTAAGGGAGACCTTTCATTTCCTCCCAACCTGAGCTGGAGAAGCCAGAACATTTTTATCTGATTTGATATGCAAAAAATCAGAAGGAGAAGGGACACAAAAAACCCTAAACCAACCAACCCACCGCTGTCTCCTTCTCGCCTTTAATCGCGGCATACAAATACCAGGCTTGTTTTTGCTCTCGCTGAAATTCCTTCTGTCAGTACAGGGTTCCCTCTGGTTCAGGACAAAAATTGACTTCATGTCATGAATGAAGTAATTATTTCCCTCCACAAATGAATATGGCAATTATTTCTCTTTGCGAGAAGCGAGGGATGGGTGTGAGGTTCGAGCTGCTGAGCTCCATCAGGAGCAGGGCTGCTCTTGGGCTTTGCTGGCTGGGTGTGCAAACTACCAAACACTGGGCTTCTGCTCCCTCCTCACTCTTACCCTTTCCTCAGGCTCAATTTTGTTGCCCTCTAGCAAAGCCCAGGGTCCCTGCCAGGCTCAGGAGCTTTGCTGGGTCAAGGCAGCTGGTTTAGGAGCGCACTCGCCCTCCCTCGAGCCCTGCCCTTAGCCTAAGGCTTGAGCCCAAAGCAACTTGCCCCCCTTCTCTGTTGTTCCTCCCAGCTCAGGAACAAAGGACGTTTCCTAACATGGAACGTGCCCACCCTGTAGCTCTCCACTGAGGAAGAACAGGGATAAAATATAGCCTCAGGTATGTACACAGGGAGAACAAGATAGAATCACAGAAATGTTTTGGTTGGAAGAGACCTTCAAGATTATCAAGTCCAACTGTTAACCCAGCACTGCCAGGGCACCACTAAACCATGTCTCTCAGCACCACATATCCATGGCTTTGAAACCCCACCAGGGATGAGGATTCCACCCCTGCCCTTGGCAGCCTGGGCCAGGCCTGGACAACCCTTTTGGGGAAGAGATTTTTCCTCATGTCCAACCTAACCCCCCCCCAGTGCAAATTGAGGCAATTTGCTCTTGTCCTATTGAGAATTAGAGATCCCAGTTACAGAGATGACTACAGAAAAGCTACGCTTATGCTTCTCCATTCACCAGTACCCCATTCCCTGCCTGGATCAAAGTCTCCCTTCTCCAAAGAAAGAACTGGGCCCATGGCCATGAGACCAGGATTAGCCCATCAAAAGCAGACACTACCTGGTATCACTGCTCTGCCGCTCCCACCAGCAAGAGAAGGCGGTGAGGCACCATCCACGCATGGACCCTACAAAAGATCAATGCCAAGCAAGGACAGGCTCTCCCCTCAGCACCCAGGAGGTCCTTCTCTAGCTGTGTTTTGACACAGAGGGCTGCCACACATTCACCGTGCAACATCCTGGCTCTTTCCCCCACCCACCCTCCCTGGCCATTGGCTTCGTGCACGCCCGTTTCCCAACTCTAGCAACCAAGGGTTTTACCAATTCCTAAAGCGTTTCTTCTCAAGCACATTGCAGCTTCTGCAGGTGTTAAAAGCCACCATAAAGAGCTACACAAACAAAGCTATTTGCGGTGCCTGTCGAGATCTCGGAACCCCACAAAAACACTGAAGTGATATACCAGAGAATGATGAACCATCATCGTAACGATTAACTGTTTCCAGAGATCCAAACCCCAGGTAATCCCACAAGAACATACACTTGCCGTGACGGAGTGGATGGACCATCAGGAAGCACTTGTACCAGCACACAGAAAGCCTGTCTTCGCATCGAAGCCTTCTAGGCAAAGGCTGGAAGGAGGGCATTCAAGCAGCTTCTCCAGAAAATCCCTATCATTGCAGCCAGCCCAGCTCCAGCAACACAAGAACAAGAAGGAGTGTTTAGAGGGAGAAAAGTGGGAATAAATACAATTTTTTAACCTGCATGTAAACACAGATTTATGTATTTATTTTATTGTAGGCCTTTAATAACTCACCACCACCAAGACCCAGCTCGAGCACTCCCAGCAAGACCCTGGGGTTCTCCTTGCTCTGCAAGTTAAAGCTGTGGGACACAAGCATCACCCCCTGAGCAAGCTGGAAAGTCACTTGAAGGTTGTGAGCGACCTTGAGGAGAGTCGGACGTTGGCTTGTTGGCTGCGGCGGCGGCAGAAGCGTGAAAATGTATTGCAGCCCTTGGGCAGCCTTCAGTTCTCATTTAAGCTGTTAATCAGAAGGGGAGAGGGACAAGAGCAGCAGCAACAGCTTTCCCCCCGCGAGCCTGGCTGTAAAAGTGTGAGTGGCACTGGAAGGGCCTTCAGGACATGGGCATGGAGAGGGGAAATCAGCTCGGCCTTGCTGAGAGAAGGCAAAAGCTCTTCTAGGAGCCAAAAGCACATGTTTCCCTTTTTAAAGGATGAACCTTTAAAAGGTTGGACCAGATGATCCTTGAGGTCCCTTCCAACCTGGCACTCTATGATTCTACGATTCCAGTAATTAGTTTTCCTACAATCTGTGAGTGTCCTCTGTGAGGGTGGCATCACCCCCATGACTCAGTTCAGGGCTTCCTTGTGATGAAGGTGATTTTTTGGGCCCCATGGATCAATGCCAAGGAGCAGCTGCCCCAGAGCACCCTGCCTTCTCTGTGTTATGGTGAGAAGGATGGGGCAGCAGGACCTTTCTGCTTTCAGTCCATGTGTCACTGCCCCACAGGCCACAGCCGCTGTCTCCTCAGTGTCCCTGAAGGAAAAGCACATCTCCTGTAGGAACCGCAGGCCATGAAGCTGTTGGAAAGGGACAAAGGACACAGGCACAGCACTCCGCTCCTCAAGGCAATGGGGCTGGTGACCTGCCCTACCAAGGGGACTCATTCAAATACTGGTGGGATGCTGTACAGGAGAGCAAGTAGAGGTTGATCAGAGCGCCAGAGAAGCCACCTCCTTACTCACCTCGTCCGGCTTACCCTTCTCCAGCACCACACGGGTTAAGACGAGTCTATTACTGTTTGCTTGTCACTTTGTCGTTGATCTAATGACCATTGATAATAGTTGAATAAGAATTGATGGAGAGATGGATTTAATTAACCCTGGTGTCAGCAGCCAGCGTTGCTGTCTGTTTGTGTTAATGGAGCAGCTCAGGAGAAAAAAAAAACAACTCTCTTGAGCTTTGCGTGGCTCAAGCCTGTGGCAAATAAAACAATTCTATTCATCAGCTGCGCCCTCCAGGTATACCCAGGGAGCGCCACATAGAAATTGCTTCCTCCTGCCCCCCAAAAAGAATAACATAATCACCTACTCGGTCGCAACTCCGAGTCCCCAGCTTCATCCACCCACTCCATCTCCGCCTCCCTCTCCTGCCTGCAATAGCACGGGAAAGGTCTCAGCAGAGCAGGTCGGAGCCCAGGACTGCCTGGGAAAGCAGCGTGCTGATATTGGGAGACTGGAGAACCTCGTTTAGCAGGGGAACGGAGCAAGGCTGCTTCCTAGAAGACCAGCACAAAGGCAGTGACCACTTGGTGTTATCTGCTGGTGCAGATGCCGGGCGGGATGATGGGATGGGTCAAGGATATGGGCAGAGAGGTTTTCCCAGCCAGCCAGCCTGCCTGGGCTGCATCCCCCTGGGCCCTCCTGCAGTTCTCCTCCTTCCAAAATCCAGGTGTTGCACACACTCCGGTGGGATTTATCCTCCTTGTCTGGGTTTCAAGCTGTTCGGGAACTAGTTCTGGGCTCACAAGCTCACGACATGGTTCCCCCTGATCTCTCTGTCTGCACGGTGCAGGTCCACACAGAGGCTGGAAACAGCCCAGACCGTTCCAGTCCCACTGACAAGGCTGGTCCTGCCCGTTCCTTTATTGTAGCTGGTAATTGGGAGGGAGAAAACTGCGTGGGCAGCCTGGCATGTCGGACAGGGAGTGTCTGCCAGCTCCTTCCCTCTCATCAACTTGCAGGTACAGCAGATGACGGCTCGTATTGCTCCTCATCCTCCTGCACCCAGCTTATCAGNCCCTTCTCACCTCATGGATGCTAACCCTGTTTACTCATTTCCATATGCTCCACAGCCATTGTGGTGCAGGTGAAGCCCTGACAGCTCCAGCAGCAGCATTCAGCATCCCCACGCCACCGAACTTTGGGACAAGTTTTCCTAGGATAGGACAGTAATACAAGTGGGTACGTTGGAGCAGCCCTCTCCCCAGGCATTATCTGATGTGGAGACCTCTCTGGGCTGCCTCAGAGGCTGGGGGCAGGCGTGGGCAGGGAGTCATGTGACAAGTTATTTTTTTTCCGCACTTCCCCTTCCTCTCATTTTCAACTGTGATTTCTTTTCATGTCCTAACACATGTCCAGCCTTGACCCATGCTGATGGCCGGGCAGGTCTGGAACCGTTCACGGTGCTGGGAGTGCCTGGGGATGGGGATGGTGCAGCCAGAGAGCCCGTGTGCTTGCTCTGACAGACCGAGGTATTGACTGTCTGAAGGAATAAGCTTGCCAGAGCAATGCCTTGCCAGGCTAAAAATATTCCTTCCAGTAATAATGCTGGCTCCTGCTCCCAACGCTGTCTCGGGGCTGGCATTTCCAGGTAGAGACAGGATGCAGATCTTCCACACGATGAGGTCACTGAAAATACCAGTTGTTGGCAAACTTATTTCCCCGCTGAGAAACAGTGAGGTCAGCCTTTTTGGCTGCGGCACCTTGTTTAGCATTTGCAGGGAACTCCAAAGGAGCAAATGGCTCCTGCCAGGATTCCCACGGAAAAAGACAGGCATGGAAAACACACAACGTGGACAAGCAAGGTAGAGAAGATTGCTGGGGAGGTTGAAAGCCGATGTCAACAGAGATGAGGGGTTTGTTCCAACCCTTGGGCCTTGCTCCTCTGGCTGCAGAATGAAGATAACATCACCTAGTCGCAGAAAAGTGAGGTATTCAGTCCAGCAATGGCTAGTCAGGAGTTTCTAAGCCCTTAACACAGTTTTCCAAGCAGCCCTTGGAGCATTTTGGGTCTGGTCTGGGAGAGCCAGTCTTAGAGAGGCAATGGGACATGCGGATCCCTCCCTGCCTGCCCCAAGATATTTCTTCTCCTAGACCAGCAGAAAAGATCAGCAGCTAAAATAAACCAAGCTGGCAGAGCTCTGAAGAACTGAGCCTGGCCTCCTGGACACAGTCCCTGAAGCAGCCAAATTCATCCTGCCATGGGAGGAATCAGGGAGCCTGGGAAGGATCCCAAGAGCAAGCAACATCCCAAGTCCATTCTAGTCTGGCAGGGCTGGGGTTGAGCAGGATCATTCCCCCCTCACTGCCAAATAAACCCAAATCCAAACCACAACCAACCCAAAGTAACCCGCATTTTCCTCTTTTAGCTTCATCTGCCTGGTGGAATATCTAGCGACGGCCCGCAGCTCCACTTCCTCCCAGCAAAAGCTGCACAAAGCACAAGCAAGGTCTGTCCACCTCTGGAGTATCCCGAGCCTTTGGAAAGATGCTGATTTAGAGAGAAGCAGGCTTCCTGTTTTGCTCAGCCCCATCCCAGACAGAAAGTACCTTTGCCAAGTACATCTTCAAATCTCTGCCAGTAACCTGAGGTCATGGAATACATGAGATTGGGGAAAAAAATCCATATGAAAAAAAGGAAAACCTGAGCCCCACCCCTCAAAACCAAACAGAATTTAATTTTGAAGACCTGACTACTCTTATAGCTTTTCAACCGTGGGAGCAGGTGAGCCAATAATAAAATCAACTGCCCAGAAAGGAAATGAATATTGGGTTTTGTTCCAAACGGATGAGTTCAGCCGGAGTCTGAAAAAGGGGAAAATAATAATAATAAAAAAAAAAAAAAAGAAGGTAGGAATTGTTCTGTGACAAACGTATTTTGACAATCCAGCTGAAAGGGCTGACAGAGTTATGAGTGAGGGGGAGGAATGGCTGATCATTGAGTGTCATCTCCCTTGTTTTTCTTGATTCAGCCTGGCCTTGCTAACAATGTGTGTCACTGCCCCGTGCTGGGAACATCCTTTGCTGAATGACACGCAGCTCTCTCCAAAGAAAAGCCCAGTTTCCTCCTGCAATATACCTGCCAACAGCACCAGCACCAGCGAGGATCCACCAGATGTGCTGGATCCGGGAAGGGCACGGGGTGGAGGGGACAGGGTCTCCGGCCACACGTCCCAGTGCATCTCTATTTGTGACAAATTGCATCTCCTGGTCTTCCAGCTGGCTGAAGCCATCCAGTGCTTGAGGATGGTGGTCCACAATGGATTTTTGGTGTCTCTGGAGGCTCTGAGCATTCCCAGTCTCTGCTGTGAGGGAAACGCAGCACGGTTTTCCACCGCCATAAGCAAGAGTCTTGCAGCTTAATCCAGCACACTTTGTGTGACGTCCTACACAACATGGTGGTGAAGTTAAAGGAAAAAAATAGCAGTTCTCCATAAATGCTATTCTTGTTCTCAGTCTCAGACACTGAAATGGGGCTCAAGGTCTCCCAACCCCATGCTGGGTAATGGGTAGAAGCGTAGGAGGATGGTGGCTGCTTGATTTTGGGCTCTTGGGACAAAAACAAGAGCTGCTCAAGAGGAGATGGGGCTAGCACAAAGCCTCCTGCTGTCTTTGCCAAGAGAGTGGGTGAAAAATAGCTGGGAAGCAAAGGAGACCATCATGATACCTGAAAAAACACCAAAGCAGTTGACCAAAAGCCATGGCTTCTTGATGATGGACATGGAGGTACCTGCTGCCCACGCCTGTAGGCACATCCCCCACATTGACTATTGCCAGTGTTGGGCTTTTGGGTGAGGCACCAATAAGGGTGCCATGTGTTGCTAGTCAACATAGAGACTTCCCTCTCCACCCCAAAAATCACAGTGGTGTGTGTTTACCAGAAATGGATTTAAAGGACTGGAGCCTTTCCTGCTCTGTGCTCACATTGACCTAAATCCAAAGTCCCCAAGTAGTAGAAGGCTTTTGGAGGTTGCCAGAGCCTGACATCTCTTTCTGTGATTAACAGAGCTGGAGATGCTCAGGTTTGAATGACGTTTGTGTTTCTGGAGCAGATGGGTGGTGGTGAGGAGTCTCCAATGTCTACTATAGGCTGTGCTCCTTGCCTAAAAGTTGTATCTGGATTGGAGACCTGGGGGATTTTAAATGTCCCTTCTCAGTCTGAGCTGTGCAGCTCACACAGTGACCAATCCTCCCACGACACCTATTCCCTGGGAAAACCTGAATGGAAGCCAAGCTGTAAGAGCCTATTAATTTTAATTACCAGAAAAAAATTACTCTTTGGAGCAGGACTCAGTGGAGACGCGGGCAAACCTGATGGCATTTTGTGGCACTCAGAGAGGTTCCCTCTGGTTAAAGGATACCTGTCAAAGGCTGCATCAAGCCAAGCTGTGACTGTGCTCCAGGAGAAGGATGCTCCCTGTGACTCGCTCTGAGTCAGCTTGAGTCACCTGCCTCCACTTGTTGCTGCTAATTTACTACCCACAAGACTTCAGAGAGTTTGGGCTTATCAGGTGCTTATTCCAATTTTTTCCCCTCCTAGGAGCAAATGTGTAAAAGCTCCAGGCTAGGGGGGTCCTAGGGCAGGAGTAGGTACTACAGGGGCTTGCCACTCTTTGCTAGGACTATTATTGATGTTGGTGAGGGGAGAGCTTGAGATCTAACTCCACCTTCCTGGTGTTTGTTTCCCCAGCCTGATTCTGCAGTTTTTCAGACAAGCACATTTATGTCTTACTTCCCCATCAAGTGACATCTTTCAGGCCATGTTTTCCAAGGGTTGGAGCAGAGGGCGGCCTCACAGAGAAGAGCATGATGCTTCTGAGATAAATAAAGCAGTCAGACAGGGGGGACAAGAGCAACATGAATTTCTCTCAAGGCTTTGGGGGATGGCTCAGTGTTTCCAGGAACAACCAACTTGCATTGTACTGACAATCATTAAAATCATGAGATGAAGTTCAACAAATTGAAGGTCAGGTTGTCTGGGATGGGAAGAGCTCCAGAAATTTCCAGTGATAGATCTGTATTTTTAAGCCTTCGTCCGTGACCATCTCTTGCAGGTCTTTCCCACTCATCTTAATGCTGGGCTGGGCACAGACCTTGGAAGAAAGAAATCCTTCCATTCAGGTTGCTTTGGATAATTAGAGAGAGCAAAACATTTTCAGTTGTCCTGGTTGTTCCATTCTTCACTCTGAGAAGGACATTGAGGGGCTGGAGCAAGGCCAGAGAAGAGCAACAGAGCTGGGGAAGGGTCTAGAGCACAAGTCTGGTGAGGAGCGGCTGAGGGACCTGGGGTTGTTGAGCCTGGGGAAGAGGAGGCTCAGAGGAGACCTTCTCACTCTCAACAGCTCCCTGAAAGGAGGTTGGAGCCAGCAGGGGTCAGTTTCCTCTCCCAAGGAACAAGCAGCAGGACAAGAGAAAGCAGCTTCACATTGCACCAGGGGAGTTTTAGGTTGGATATTAGGAACAATTTCTCATCCAAAAGGGTTGTCAGGCCTGGCCCAGGCTGCCAAGGGCAGTGGAGTTCCCATTCCTGGAGAGGTTTCAAAGCTGTGGAGATGTGGTGCTGAGGGACATGGTTTAGTGGTGCCCTGGCAGTGCTGGGTTAATGGTTGGACTGTATGATTTTAAAAGTTCTTTCCAACCAAAATGATTCTATGATCTTGCTCCCACTACCCTACTTTGTGCTATTACTCATCAGTCAAATGCAGGGGAAAAGGCAAAATAAATCCAGGGCTCCTGCTTGATAACCCTGATAGAGGTTTTATGTTAAAGCCTCATCCTTTCTCTCTCTTCTGGTAGACAGTGTCAGCTCACACCACCACCAAATCTACCCAAGCTCGTAAAAAAAAAGCAGCATTTTGCTCCAACACCGCGTGAGCATCCTAAGGAAGAGCCCAGCCACCCTGCTGGGCACTCGGCTTCCCAAGGGCTGCTGGAAAGGAGCTCTGACATCCAGTTACATCCTGTAGTTACCCTGGAGGATAAATGGAAGTGGCGCTGCCAGGTTTAATAACCCCTCATGCCCCCACCAGCCGCTTCACAGGATGCAGACCTTGTTAACATGCAAAATAATGTAAAGATGCAGGTGGGGTTCTGGCTGGTTAACCAGGAGATGCTTCAGTGAGAATTATCCAATTAAATCTCCATCTCTCCCTCTCTTTCATGGTGTTGCTGGTTTGTTTTTTTCCACCCCCTATTCTAGTGGCATTAACAACCAAAGCAAGAGACACGAATCCTAACCGAGTGGTACCCACATTAAGTGATCACTGCAGGCACTGGCTACGTCTCCACATCCCTGCTGGGTCTCCCGGGTACCACCCTGGAGGAAGAAATTAACCAAAACCTCAATACATACACTGGCACACACCGTGGGGTCTCGAGGGGCTGCCCAATGGTTATTTTTCCCTTTTCTGATAGCACAGCTCCCTTTTTCCTCAGCCTGTTCTCCCTCCTTTGCCACCACACCATAAAAAAGCCAGAGTACCGCTGCTGCTCACCTTAAGGGTACATGATAGCCCTGCTCTTGTCAAAAAAAAAAACAAGCCAGGGCTAATACCTTTAACACCTTCCCAGTCATGCCCTGCAGCAAGAGCCGTGGCCAGCACAGCACCAGGATTCATCTTCAGCCAATCCTCAGTGAAGGCACGTCCTTGCGGACCTCTTCTTGGAGTGCAGGAGGAACTAGTGGGGTTGCACTGGTTGCTGTGTTGACTTCTGCATGGCCCCCAGTATTTCCAATGCCTTCTTGCCTTGACAGCTGCTTTTCTTGAAGTGCTTCCACTGTGTTTTTATTGTGGGTTTGCTGGTGAAATAAGAGCAAGAGCAGCAGTTACCAGAGTCCCTGGAGCTAAAAAACTATATATCTTTGGAGTAAAGATGAAGTTCATTTTATTAGATGTGCTACCTGTTTGCCAACAAAACACAGATTCTGGATGTCAAGCTGAAAAGTTTGAACCAGCAAGCTCTTTTCCCATCCATCTGGTGGAGTAATAGTGTCTGGTGATGTGTTCAGGTGGCTCAGCGTGGTGGTGGGATGGCAGGTCCTGCAAGAGGGGGCTCAGGGACATAAAGCTAGGAGCTGCTGAGCCAACCACTGGACAGAGCTCTGGGTGTAGCGGTTGGCTCTTGGTGTCCCTTATCTGGCACTCGGTTGGGGTACGGATGCAGCCCATCGATGCATCCACAGGAAATGCTGCAGGTGAAGCAGAGGTAGCATCTACCACCCCTCTCACCCTTCCTGGTCCTCTGCCAGAAGCTGGGGTTCCTGCTGAAGCCTTTCCCATGCAGGCAAAGCTGGTGGCTGGGTGGGAGGGGGGTCCTGCAGCCCTCATCTCCCACAGGAGGGGGACCCCACTCTGCCCATGCTATGGAATTTCCCTCTCCCTCTGGCTGCATGTGTGATTACAACCAATCCCTCCCTGCAGGAGCTGTTAGTGGCTAAAAATTGAGCTCGGCGCCAGGAGGACCCTCTATCATCTCTGCTCACCTCCTCTGGTGTCGGCACAGCCAGGCTGCCTGGGTCCTGCTGGGCACAGAGCGGGGCTGGTAAAAGCAGCAGTGAAAGAAATTACATCAACCTCCCCAGGCAAGGTGATAATTTGTTTCTGTGAGGCCATCTGACACTCAGCAAGAGCCCAGGCAGGGCATCCAGTCGGGGAGCTGAAGCCTGTGGAGGTGGAGATTGCCATCAGGCTGAGGGGACTTTTCCCTCTGGGCCACCTCTGGAGCCTTTCCAGGCAGGGATTTGCACCCCTTCCTCCTTCCAGGATGGCCCAAGGGGCTATTGGGTCAGGCCAAAGCAACCCAGCACTGATGTATCCCAGTTTCTGCATTGCCTCTCACCTCCTCTCTCCGTGCTTTTGCTCCCTGAGCAGAGAGATTTGCAGTGGGGAGGAGGCATCTCCCTTGCCCAAGAATCAGAGCAGGCTGAGCACCCTGAGATCCTTTTCTGTCCCTTGGGAAAAGGAGGGTGCTGCAGGATGAGCATCCCAAGTCCACCAGGTATTATAGGGAACAGAGGATCTGCACTCAAAGTCTGGATTGGACCAGTGTTCTAAGCACCAAGTGATGCTACTCTGCTCCCAGCAAGCAGCCCTGGACATTTCTTGATCACAAAGGGGCAAAGGGATGTGCCCAGCTCAAATGCTAATTCTTATCAAAGTTTAGCCCCAGTGTCACTTGTTTATCCCACACAGAAACCTAAAATGTGCCTTTTTTGAGGATGAAGCATTTGAGATGTAAGGAGCAAAGAGCTTACCCAGGCAGACAACACAGCTAGGCTCAGGAGGGATGTTGAAAGAAGGTTCTCCCCAATGGCTGGGCAGGTAGCTCATTCTGAGCCATTTGGAGCTCACTTGGCCACCTCTGAATCTCCCTCAGTGCATAGCTTGGGTTTGCCTTCCTGTAGGAAAATAAAATTAAAGCGAACAAACTCACTCAAAGGGCTGGGGAATTGGAAGGAGAAAGCAGGAGTCAAAAGTCTAGCAGATATCTTCAGTGCGTGTTTTTTCCCCACCTGCCTGGACATGGAGTGGGAGGAAAGCTTCACTCCTCCCTCAGAGAGAGCGGATCTTTGCTTTCTACATTGCGGTCTTTCAATCACCCTTCCAAGGTGAGCAAGGGCCAAAGGAAGGGCTTTGCCATCTTACAGCAGCTTGCTGACAGCTCAGAGCCCTGCCAGGGCACCTGACGTGTGCTGCTGAGCCACATTGCTCCTCACATCTTCCTTCTGAAGGCAAAGCCATGCCAAGCCCTGGCCAGCAAGGCTGAGAGCATCTCATCTGTCTTAGGGTGGAGTTGGGACACTCTCCCACTGAAAAACTGTCTGCCAGGGTATTTCGGTGGCCCTCCTACTGCCCATCCAGCTGGGGAGGCAAAGGAGGAGATGTCAAGGAGCCCACTGCAGACTGCAAGTAGAGCAGGAATTGCACTGGCAGCTCCTAGTGCCATCAGTCCTTCTCTCTTTGATGCCCTGCTCTGTCAGGTGCTGAGGCCACCCATAGTACCCACCAGGGTGACTTTGCACAGGAGCAGATGATGAAGGATTCCTCTGGGGTGCAGAAAGATGGTACTTGGCACGTGAGAACAATTCTGTGGAGAAAAGAAACCTCAGGGGAGACCTTCTCACTATACACAACTCTCTGAAAGGTCAGAGCTAGGTGGAGTCAGCCTCTTCTCCCAAGGAACAACCAACAGGACAAGAAGAATCAGCCTCATGTTGCACCAGGGGAGGTTTAAGCTGGAAATTAGGAAAATGTCTTCCCCACAAGGGTTGTCCAGGTCTGGCCCAGGCTGCCCAGGGCAGTGGTAGAGTCTCAATTCTTGAAGGGGTTTCAAAGCCGTGGAGATGCGGTGCCGAGGGACGTGGTTTAGTGGTGCCCTGGTAGTGCTGGGTTAATGATTGGACTTTATGATCTTAAAGGTCTCTTCCAACCAAAACAATTCTGTGATTCTAACAACCCACATCTCCCAGATTTGCCAGGCACATACACAACCTACCAAACCTAAAGGCATATACCCTAAGCCAGAGAAAAAAAAAGTGCTGGCGTCCTTTTGGAACAACAACAGGGAGATATTTACTAGATGTAAGGCATGGAGGAGGGGAGTGGTGGTGGTGTCGTTGGCCACACAGCGTTCACTTCATACACAAGTGTTTGTCTTCCTTCACACTCCTCACTTCTTTATCCTGGACAAGTAAGCACTGGAAATGTCACCTTCCCACACCTGTAATTAAACCCTGGGATTTGTCCTGGTGTGTTTGTGTGCACATGCTCCCAGACGTGGCTTCTTTCTCTCCTCTCTTTAAAAACTACCCCAAAACTTCATTTTTTTTTTTTCTCCAAATTAGCGATGCAGATGTGCATGGTCTAGCTGGATATTGCCATGGCAACAGAATTTGTCCTCCTGCCCACCCTGACCCCTTTGCCCAGATGAAGAAAGTGGGGGGGGGGG
>VWZK01005208.1:141193-197978 GCA_013396935.1 Baryphthengus martii | reverse complement strand
GGGGGGGGATTAAAAATAAGCAATCTTAATAATGTCATAAAAATCCATTAAGTGCTGGAGTGGTCCTCACAATGGGAAGTGCTCCAACTCCTTCCCTTTCTGTCACTTGCTCCCTCTTCAACCCCCCGAAAGGTAACCTTTAAAACACACGCGGCAGCATGGTACTTAAACCTCTGGCATTTACCTTCATTTCACTCTGGCTTTTATTTCCTTCAAGGGGAGGAGGTCTTTTATGTTAGAAGAGGACAGTTGTTTTTTTTTCCCTTCGCCTTAAGCTTGATTATTTTCCCCCTCCTGCACATGCGGTTTCTGGGTTCCCTCTCGTTTCGTGGTCACCGCTGCCTTTGCACACAGCCCTCGGCTGCCTGGTCTCCGTCAAACATCCCAAATTAACATTTTAATATCTTAAATGCTGAAGATACAGGTTAAGATGGGTGATGCTGCAGAGGGAGCAGTGGTCTGGGATCTCTGGTGGGCTGCGGGAGGAGAGGACCCATGCCAAGGAGGCTGTGCTCCACAAGAGAGATGCTCAAACCACAACAGTTTTTGGGAGGAGGGCTTTTCCTTTTTACAGCAGCATGCTCAAAGGCCCCCAGAAAAAAGAGAATAAAATCTGCAAACTCTCCTTAGTATTCCACTCCTCCAACATCTCTGCCCACTAATCCCTCCTGACAGGTACCTGCCAAACACCCATCTTCTCCATGGCCTCAGAAACATCACTTCTCTCACTCTTCTCATCCATTTGTAACAAAAAGCTTGGCGTGTGGATGGGGTGTTGGACCACTTTGCCTCATGCTGTCTCTTAATCAGGACTTCACTTCAGGCTCCTCCTTGCAGCATCATTCATTAATTTCAAGTCTGACCCAGGAATGGAGATATGAATTATCGTTTCCTTCTAACCCAGCGGCACCTGCAATCCCAGGCTGACTCCAGGTGATGTCCTGCACAAGCAGGAAACTTGAGCGGCCCCAGTTCCCAGACAGACACCCCAAATACCTGGGAGGGACAAGAGAAAGTTCCTCCACTCCTTAGCTGGGAGGCAGGAGCAACTCAAAGAGGACAGGGATACCCAAAAGCTGTTTGGTCTTCCCAACCTCCTTTATGCACCAGAGTTATGTCCTGAGGACTTCTCCTGCCTTACAGCCAAGGCATAGGGTCATGGTGAAAGACACCACCATCACCGAGAAAACATGGATGTATACTTGTTGGGTCTTGATGGAGACCTTTATTTTTTTGTCCCCATCTGCCCACATCTCCTGCCATGGCTAGAACGACAGCAGCAGTGCTCAGGCAATGGAGATTTTTGAGTTTATATTACATACAGCTGATTATTTTTAACCTCTGAGGAGCTCAGGTGGCTGATCACAGAATCACAGAATTCTTGAGGCTGGAATAGACCTCTGAGATCATGTTCGTCTCTCATGTGTCAGACCTCCTGCAAAAGTAAGTGGTGCTTAGCCAGGTCTAGAGCAGCAGGAAGAGTTTACTGAGACACCCTGACTGGTGTCAGCCACGCAGTTAGCAAGAGAGGCTCAGACTGCACACCCTGTAGAAAAAACAGGACCAGGAGAACATGCAGAGCAAGGCTGGGGTCTCTACATCAGCACCTCCAAATGCTTTCAGACACTGGTTGTACTATCCAGACTTCTCCACTAACCAAAGCACCTCAAATCCTGCAGATTGGTAACCTAGCAAGTTCCACTGAGGATGTGCTTTACCTCCCAGACACCAATTTTGCTCTTTTGACACATTAATCCACTCCTACTCCACAAGCACCACGGAACAGATTTGCAAAGTAGCTTTCAATTCTTATTTTTTTTTTTCCCTCTCAAATTTTCTGAGAGCAAATTCTTATGCTCCTTGGCCTACAAGTGTTTTCTGAACTGCTAATTTAGGAGTTAGCAGTGAGACCTTCCCCCTTCTGCAGCTGACAGCCTCATGGAGCAACCCTTAAAACTCCAGCTCCTGTGGACCACCACCAAACATGAAGTCTCCTCAACTCATATTCATAGAATCTTTTTGGGTGGAAGAGACCTTTAAGATTACACAGTCCAGTTATTCACCAGTTTTTCAGTGTAAAGTGAACTTGAAGAAAGAACCAAACATTTGAGTCAATGAGTAGAGGTCTGGGGTTAATTTTGGGGATAGGTTTTGGGGTTTTTCTTAGTGGAGCGTTATTCCAGGCTGGTAAAGATCAAACCTTCACCTCTTCATGACTCTGAATCAAAGTAAGCCATCATAAAATAATCTGTGCTTCAGTCTAATGCTCTGACCAGCTTCAGTTACCAGCTGGTTTCCAGGCTGCCTCCCTCTCTGGCTCAGGCCCAAAGATACATGGCAAACACTCAGCACTACAAAGGGTCATCAAGAAAACAAGGCTTGTGAGCTAATTGCAACAGATTAAAACACCCAGAAACAAGAAAAACACAAAATTATGCAGTTCAGCCATCTCACAGCTGCCAAGTGGTGGACTTCACAGCTTGGAAGAGGGCAGACAAGCCTCTGGGGAACGAGGCTCCCTTGGGACACATAATGCTGGCTCAAAAGGCTGTGCCGTGTCTTGGGCTTGAACCAAATTAGATGCCTTCAGAGCAAAGACTGTGGTCCTAAACCATCCCCTAACCAGACAGGCAAGTGGAAGAGAATCAAAGAGAGCAGTGCCACAATGCAGTCATGGGTGGAAGAAAAGACAGAAACCATCAGAGATGCTCTTAAAAGTGCCCAGGACAACCAGGTCAACTAGATGACAAATAAGACCAACTTGGTTATTTTTGCCAATCCCTCAACTAGGGGAACAGGATTTTAATTGGATTTAGATAGTACATCTGCAGACCCTCTGGACAAGGAGGGAGTTTCATGTAAAGAAAAGAGATCAAAAATGGAAAGGCAGGAAATTACCTGAAGATTTTATCCGAGCATGATGAGATCAGGCTCTGAAGTCACTGGGAAAAAAAAAAAAAAAAAAAGAGAAAACTTTTGACTCTTCAGCTTTTGCAGAGATGAAATTGAATCTTTCTGGTCTACTGGAATCCAGTGATTCCATTTCACTTCCACACACAGTTGTGTGGAAATTACAGAGGACACAAAGTGTACATTTTTTTTCAGCCATCCAGCAATTTGCTCATTTATCACCAAGGATCTCCTTAGAGTGAGCCATGACAGGCAGGCAGAAGGTTGGCATCTACAGAAACTCAATACAAGGGAAAAGCCAGAAGTGGCTTGCTTCCTTGGTGCGTGGTTCAGCTGAGGATCTCTAACATCTTGTGAATGTGTCACTTCAAACCACCGCAGTACGTGTCCAGCAGCGCATCAAGATAAACTTGAGCATACGGCAGCTCCTTCGTCCTGAGTGTTTCCATCTCCGAAGAGCCCACTCATCAAATTCCCCAAACACCTCAGAGGACATCTAATATACAGCTGCATTTTTAATCCAAGAAAAGACACACCAGAGACACAAGAGGCTCCAAGACGAGTAATAGAAAGCAGGAGAGACATGGAGAGATTGATGGGTCAGGGACTGGCAGTTTCAGAAAGCAGCTGAATAAAAGGTCCATAATAGAGCACAGACAGAACTGATGGACCTGGGAAGGTATTTCGCCTTTCTCACAGCACAAAAACACCCAGGGGTAGGAGCTTGATTTAAATTTAAAAGGGAAAAATATACCTTTTTTTTTTTTGTGTGAGTGATTTACTGCTGAAACTTACTGCCTTAAGGTGCAGTGCCCCATGAGACCATACCACTCCTACGTTGATGGTTTCATGAGTGGACCTCTTGCCACAACTGCTCCTCCCTTACTAGCTCCTGGAGTTGCACAGGTATTAAATGCAAAGGTTATCAGACAGGAGATGCTGGGAGAATGATGGAGAGAGGAGTAGCAGCCAGCTTTTAAAGATACTCACAGACCTCTGGTGAAGCTTCTCTCCAGTGCCTAGCCAGGGCCTGAACTCTTTGGAAGGTCTGGTTGAAAGGATCCTGCCCTTGGCCTTCAGACTCAGAGGTAATGGTGAAGGCTGCACGCCATGAGATAGCTGCCTAGAAGTAGCAAAATCAGTAAATATCTCCAAACTTTGACTTCTGCCAATAAATACATCCAAATCAGCCAACAGGAATAAGAACTGGCACAGCTACTGCTCTGCAAGCTGATATTCAAATAAGCCCTTCCTTGCAATTCAAGTTTCTATGTGACATTTGCATCAGCAAAGTCTTCTCATGGGCCAGTTTTTCTTCTCCTTTTGATTAATAGGCTTCTCCCACCACTACCTGCAAACAGCACATGTGCTGGAGATCCTCGCTGGTCCTTCTCCTGGAGATCCCCATCGCCACCACCCCAAGATGGTTTTAGAGCCATCTCTTCTGGTTTTGCAGGCAAACTCCTGACACAGCTCTAACAGCTTAGTTCTCCTCCTCTGAATCTGCAAAGCGGGCTCTCAAGAGAAAGTAGAGAGAAGGTGTTTCACTGCTGAAGGTATCAGGCAGGGTGACAAGGAGTTGCAAGAAGCATCCTCACAGATGCTGCTAGGATCACACCATTGCCTCATCATTCCTTTTTATCAGGACTAATAGTTCATTCTACCCACTTTTAAGAACCATCAGCATCCTCAAAATCCTTGGCCACATGTGGGAAATTCCAAGTAATTCCTCAAAGATCAGTGAGAAGTGTTTGGAGGGAAGAGGACCATTCCAGAGAAGAGCAAAGGATGGATAATCCTGTTTTCAAGAGAAGAAGGACCACAAAGTATAATGCATCATGCACTTGACCTATCTTCACGCTTTCCTCCTGAGGGGAGAGATTTAAGGGCCAGAGTCCTTCTCCTTTCAAAGGAGAGGGGATGGGGGCTTCAGAGAGGTTCAACTTTCTTTTTATTTTTTCTTCCCCTCAGGTTTGTCCAGAAGGGCTGGGAGAGCACAAGAGATGGACAGGATAAGGGAGCCTTCAGTTAATTCCACTTTAAACCCAATTTCATTTCCTCCCTAATGAGAGCAGCAGGCTTGTTTTAACAACCGATTATCTCTCCTGGGCAGTCATGTGTATTTTTCCTGGTACTTTTTCATTTTTTTTTTCAAGCCAAGATCTGCTAGGATGGTAATGTATAAAAACAGAATGAGGCAGAGCATAAGCAGCTTGGAGAATGCTTTGCCAGGAATTGTGACCAAGGTTTCTTTTCCCATTCCTAAAGGTGAAAACCAGGAGGTGCTCACACGACTTGACCAGCAGCAGCGTTGGTAACAGAGCACAGCCCTCTATAAATAATTATTAAAGCCTAGCTGTCAAAAAACCCCACCAAAGCCCACCGCAACAGGTATTCAATCCTCATTCCATATCTTCTACCTGCATATCCCAAAGTGCTCAGATAACGCAGCTTCTACCAGCAGCTTTGGGGCTCTCAACCAACCACACCCTCTATCCACCAGCTCCTGGAAGCTACAGCAGCCTCTACAAGCATCCTTTAGAGCCAATAGCAGGGCTGGGGCACAGGTGAAGAGATTCCAGCCTTGGTGTGGCTAAAACCTCTTCAGGTGGACATGGTTATCCCTAAAGGTAGGGATGGAGCATTGCTGGTGCCTTTCTCCAGCACCTGGCTCTTTGCCCAAAATTCACCCCATGCACCGCCTCCAAAAGCAGCAAGTCCCACCAAAGGTTAAATGCTCGTCTCCAAGTCAGGATCTTCAAAGTCATTTCTCTGTTGTTTTTCTGGGATGTGTCATGCTTCTACTTGGCTTGCTCCCGTCAACAGCTGGTGCCAGCACTTGGCTCCTGCTGGAAAGCCATGCTCTGGGGAAGGGAAAACAGGCTGGCACTATGAAGAGGGCACTGAGATCCCCACCCTGACCCCTCTGCTTTGGTATGGGGGTGCATCAAGGGCATAGCATGGACCTGCTCAAAACCCTCTGGCTTGCTTTGGACCTGGACAGAAGGGCTTGACAGGGGAACCTTGGTCCCATGCCGAGTGGTGTGACGGAGCAGGGGGGGTTGGACTCCATGATCTCCAGAGGTCCCTTCCAACCCCTACCATTCTATGGTTCTATGCTGCAAGCATCCCCAAACTTGCCAGCTTCCCAACAAAAGATGTGTTTGTTGGTTTTTTTCCAAAGCTTTCAACCCCCCCAACAAATAAACTCATTTGGGCATGAAAAGACTCAGGCTGCAGAGCTGTGCATGCGATCCCATCCTCGGGGCTACTCCAAGCCCTCAGCCACCAGTGAAGGGCTGGGAAGGCATAAAGTCCCTTTTTTTTGCCCTTCTTCCATGCTGGCAGCTGATTCCCAGATGTGAGATGTAGTTTGTTTTCCCTCTTCCATGATCTCAGCCTCTCCCTTGGCCCAAGGGCACACTCTGGTCATAGGCAGCACCCAAGGGAGTGTGTATTTTTTTCAGGAGAAGGGATTTTGGCAGAAAAAAAGGGTCTACCACTATTGAAGACACTTTACGTTGCTGGGATGACACTTTAAACATTCCCATCGTCTTCATCCCTGGGACCTAGATGAAGTTTCAGAGCCTCTCACGCACCCATCCCACAATAAACACAAGGCCACAGAGAGAAAAGAGCAGGAAAATGAAAAACAATGTAAATGCCACCGTTCCTAAATGATCCTTGTGGGGTTTTTTACCGCTCCAAAATCCTGGACTGGTGCTAAAATTTTCTGCGCCCAATAAAAACTCATTAAAAAGCTTTGGTGTGACCCGAGCAGTCATTGCAATGGCATTTTCCTCCCTCCAAATGGGATGTGACAGCTTCGAGTTAATAAACCCAAGAGGAATACTTATAAAATATGATGGTGTCACAATGCATTGTTAAAATAGCAGGTGAGCTGGCCCATTTGGAGAGCTCAGTGGCCCCACATTTAAAAAATATCTGTGCTACATTTCACCCAATAGATAATAAATCTGCAGCAGATCGGGATTTTCCTGCCCGGCCACTGCACTGAGCTCCAGCTCGGTCTCTGCACTCTGGGGAGATCTCACCACCTGCACAAAATTCTCCAATTTCTCTTTGCTCCCATGGCTTTTTTGGGATGGCAGCTGCAAGGATGGCATCTCATGCCTGGTTGTGCAAAACTTTCGGTGGAGGCAGCAATCATCACTGTCCCCATCCGGGAGACATTGTCCTGCTATCAGATGCTCCTTCTTCACAAGAATCTTTTTTTTTTGCTGTAGCCAAATTTTTAGGGGATTAGCTGGGGCCAAGCTGCTCCCACCCAGGTCTCCTCTGCCCCAGGGACCTTCCTGCGCTCAATGGCAAAATCTCCCCCTGAAGCAGATCCAGTGATGGACTGAAAACAGACATCTTGGACGACAGCGAAAGATGGTTCCAAGGAAGGACCACATGCTGTGAACTAAATATATTCCCTGACACCACTGCTACCACATCCTGGGGCAGCCCTCAGCCCCCTGCCAACTCCCTCCTCTCCATCCCCACTGTGGCAGGGGGACTGGTGGCACCCCATCAAGAGGACGTCAGCACAAAATAGCTGCAAACTTCCTCCCTCCTGCAGCACCCATGCTGCCCGGAGACACCAGAGGCTGTTTTTCTGGTGGGGATAAACCAGTGCTGCTGCTGGGAGTGGGAAACGAGAGCTCTCCTCCCATCCAGACAACACCGACCGGAGAGCTGGAGATGGGGAAGTTCAGTTATTTTTATTTTTCACCTCGCGCCGTTTGCAAGAACTTAACGCACAGCGTGAAACCTTCTAACCGACAAGTGAAATTTAGTTAGTAGAGCTTCTATTATTCCCAATTTATTACTCCACTGGAGAGTTGTGCCAGGCTTAAGGGCTACAGAAAGGAAAACACAGGCGCGCACGCAGGCACTGGCAGCAGCCAGCAAACTGAACCCAAGGCTCCCGCTGAATTATGACTCACAATTTATAAACCATTACGTGCAATGGATTCCCAACTATATTTATTGCAATACGACTGCTAGCGGTTCAAAAAAATCAATTTGGTAAATGCGGAGGGAAAGGGGGAAAAATTATTAATATGTTTTATATAAAGGCCGTAGCTTATCCTTTCCCTGGTAAATAACTGCAAGCCCTCTGCTTGCTGGAAGGTTTGGCCTCAGGGATAGGATTCACCCCAGGGTGCCAAGCACAAGCGGATGGGAAGAGATGCACCAGGGATGATAAAGGCAAAGTGCCACAGCAAAAGATGGAGGAGCCTTGGGACGGGTGTGGGGACACAAGGAGGTGACTTATTCAGTGAATTGTTGAGGCAGAGAATGGTCACTGGGGATGCTGCAGAGTTTGGGGGTTAAGGATATGGCAGAAATGCTTCAGAAATCTCAGCTCCAGCTGACGGGGTTGATGCCTCACCCTAAGCAGGTGATAAAGCAAAACGTAGTGGATATGACCCACTTCTCCTGCTTGGCCGTGACCTGGAGATCTGGCCTGCTGTCTCCATGGGAAGAAGCTTGGGTGAGGAAGACCTGGCATGAAGCTGACCTGATACATTAGGCAAAGCAATGGCTCTGTATCCAGAGAGATGCTCTGCCCCGCAGCACTCTTGACCTGCTGTATCAAACCCAGAGAATCCCAGCATGGGAGGGTTTAGAAGGGACCTCTGGAGACCGTCTGGTGCCACGCCCCTGTTCCAGCAGGGTCACCCAGAGCAGGGGGCCCAGCATCGCATTGTCCAGGCAAGTCTGGAATCTCTCCAGAGAAGACTTCACAGCCTCTCTGAGCAGCCTGGGCCAGGCTCCAACACCCTCACAGCAAAGTTTTTCCTCCTGTTCAGATGGAATCCCCTGGGTTCCAGTTTGTGCCCATTCCCTCTTATCCTATGTGACAAGAGACAGCCACAGGGCCACCTGGGATGGGGAAGACAAGTGAACAATGCACAGACAAAGCCTCCCAGGCAAGGGCTGGCAGCAGTTCTCCTCCTTGGATGCATATAGAGGATGACCAGGAAGGGCTGCTAGGAGGGAAAGGAGAAGATTCAATTTATACACTGGAAAATGATGGACGGAGACATCATCCCCAGTTCGCACATCTTGGTAACTGCTTTGGGAACCACAAGCTCCACTTTGTCATGAAAGCTCTGAGATGGTGGCTGGTGGGCCTGTTGAGCAACCTGACTGTGGGAAATCAGGGCATCTGCTGTTAAATGTTGGATGATACCGACTTTTCCATTTTGGTGATCGGCAACCATACGGTGCGCTCCAAATGACAAGAGTTTCTTCTGCAAACTAAGAAATGGAATGAAAATGTACGAGATGAGATGAGAAGCGGGAGGGTGTTTTATGTACCTTTAATGATGACCTTTTTCTAGGCTTCTTCTGTAACGCTGGGAAGGAAATTTACTTCTACTTTAAAAGAAAAACTAGGTTTCTCATATGTTCCCATGATTCCTGATGTTGGCACTTTAAATTAATCATTGCAAAGAGCCACCACTAAAATAGCGATACCAGGACTGAATATCCTCTGGGCAAATGTAGCAAATGCTGCCTGATGTGTTCACACTACAAAAAAAAAAAAACTAAACTAAACTAAACTAATCATTCTTCTCCTTGGCACCTCTCCTCTGACCAATTATAAAAAAAAATCATTCCTCTCTCTGGCACCTCTTCCCTGGCCCATCTGATGCAAAACATCTAACAAAGAAGAATTTCCCAAGCACCAGCAGAGGCTGGTCAGTGGCCTCTGATCAAAGCAGCAAGTTCACAAGTAATTACTTACGTGTGAGCTCAAGACAGCAAGATTAAATCTGAACTATATTCTCTGCTAGGGTCCATCTTCCCTTGGAGCAACACGTTACACAAATCTTAATTGCCTGGAGAGGCAAAGGTTTGAAATGCTCCAAAATTCAGTAATCCTACGTGTCCAGCATGTCTCTCCAGGACACATCCCGCCCCATGGACTTCCGGCACGTTTAGGAAGAAGGAAACTCCTTGTGATACACGTGGCCAGCTGTTTATCGAATGCCATAAGCCCAAGAATAGATTTTGAATTGGCGAATGATTTTCAATAGCTAGTTTACCAGAGGACATCACGGATGCTTTGTGAGAGGAGAGAGAATCTCGATTCACTTAGCAAAATATTTGCATGGAATTATTTTCCAGGCTGTACTCATCGCCCAAGCCAAGTTTGGTGGCAGAGTTTTATCTGTGTAATCCAAAGTCACCCAGGATTCAGCAAGATTTGGCCTTTTCTCCTTGGGGTGAATCGAGAGCAGAAGCACAATGGTGGTCCTCGACTAGGGTTGGAGTGTTTTGGTAGAGCCCACAGCTTGGGGATGTTGTTGGGAAAAGAGGTGATTCTCCAATGCAGCATGGGGTATTAAAGCGTGAGATCACTTCCTATGGGATGCCAAGAGGTTGTGAGGGCTCCACTGGACAACATCATGGGTAAGTCTTCACTACAGACCATTAGATATGCAGAAGTTGTATTTGGCTCTAGGTATTGTATTTCCCCCCAAGGAAAGCACTTGCCATGGGCTAACTGCAACAATCACCTCCTCTTCTCCCTGATGAGTGGGACTGAGCAACAGCAACCAGGGTTTCAGGGAGGAGGAGACCCAGAATTTCATGTCCCATCCCAACTCGAGGCAGGAGGGGAGTCACTCAAATTGGAATTTGGCTCGTGGAAAAGGCACCTGCCTCTTGGGATGAATATCCCTATCCTTGCCTGCTCCAGACCAGCTCTGCCTGCCGCGATGAAAATATTGCCTTGGCCTTTGCAACATGAAATGACAGCGATGGAAAATTAACTGTTTTTACAGGAATTCTTACTCATCATTAAGTGTAAACTACCTGGAAGCTGGGAGAGAAGCTGGGCTTCCCAGAGTATCACTCCCTTTGCTCTAACCCTTTCCAATCCACTGCTTTCCGATGGCTGCCTCACTCGCGAATTGCTGGGATGACTTGAGTTTGCAGAAAGCAGAGCTGACTCCTCCATGCCCAGAATAAGGAGGCTCTACTGAGATACCTGAGTTACTTCAAGACAACAAAAGGGAAGAAAATGGATTTTTTTTGGCACTGAAAACATTTCCCTTGTGCTTATTCCCATGTATGGAGAGAAGAATGTGGCTCATGGCCTTTGGGCTGCACAGAAGGAGCTGGGGTTGTTGGTGCTGGGAGGATAGGTGCTCAAGGTGCAATTTCAGCCAAGGGAGGGGCCTTGTGGAGCATGGGCTTGCTCAGCTCATGTCTCCATGCCAAAAATGAGCAGAGGCAGCTGCTGAAAAGGGGTGGAGGACTAAAACCCTGTGCTCCACCACTGCTTGCATTCAGCTGGGGCTTGCTGAAAGAGCATTTGTTCAGCAAAGGTGGCGGGTGCTGAGAGCCTGTGCTCAATCTCTGCAGGACTGGGTGTTGCAAAGATGCCTACCCAGCCAGGCACCCATCTATCTACCTGCTTTGGCTGCCTTTTCAGCACTCAGGTTGTTGCACGCCTTGTTTCCCCCAGTTTTACACACCCATTTTTCTAATGGTGCTGACAGACCCACCCAAGGGACATGAGAAGCTTAGCAGGATTCACAGCTCTCCTTCACCCTCCTCCCTCCCATTCAGAACGGCTTCAGCTCAGCACTAGGGAAAGAAAAATGTGCCTTGTAGAAGCCGTGACGGCTGATGACTTATGACATTTATCTTCCCTGCTGAGGAGGACGGGAGAAGTCACTTGTGGCTGGCTTCCCCCAGGCTGTCAGGTTTCCCAGTGCTGGGTTTCACCTGCGGGCGACAGTCACTTTTTTTTTTTAGAGGCTGATGCAGCAATGTGCTGCAAATATTTCATCGAGGAAGTCCCTGAAGTTCAGCTCCACACCTCTTTTCTTGCTTGAGCATCACCTGTAAGTGTTTGGAGACCTCTGAGGGATACAGATTGCTGTTGTCCCACCAAAATAGTTTCCCTTTCATAAAGAAACTCCTTCCAGACCAATTTGTAAAGCAGCTACTTCATGGAAGAGGTGATAGCACACAGCTGGAAAGATGGATGGTACACATAGCACAGTATCCACTGCATGGGGCTGGAGCGAGAGGTGAGGAAAGTCAAACTCACAGAAAAAGCATCCTTAGGACTGGGTTTCCCATGCCTTAAGTAGCCGCTGCTCCTCCCTTCAGCTGCCCAAACCCAGATGAAGAAGAGATTAGGGTCTTTTTCTTCAGCGCTGCAAGGTCAGGATGCTCTGCTGGAGCAGAAAGTCCCTGGGGAGGGTTTTGACAGCAGAGCAGCCTTCAAGTAGAGCATCAAAGGGTCTGCAGCATGGTGTGACCTGGCTCTGTTCCAGGGGGAAAATGGCACTTTCACAGGGTCCCATGGGACTGCTCCCCATTGTAGGCAGTGAGATCACTCATCAGAAGATGTTTCTGGAGGGGTTTAACACCCTGCAAGCATCTGGAATAAACTTCATTTGAAAGGACAAGAGGGGAAAGGCAGGGAGGGCCTTCCTGCTCCCTCCAAGTTGTGCTGAGAGGACAGCAACACAGAACAAGGTAAAAGGCTACAAGGGAATGTGACCCTTGAAAGAGTTCTTGACTTCCCTCCCCACACCCCGTACCTATCTGCAGACATCTCCACCATCACTCTGCACCTTTCATATCTTCGGGAAGAAGAGGTTTGCGTAGGCTCACGGAGGGATGGAGTGAAGGAAAGGAGGACAATCTGTTGGGTGTTACTAGGCAGAGAAGAAAAAAGAAAAAACACACACACACAAAAAAAATCACATCCAACTGGGATTCCCTGGAGAGGAAAACAGTTGGAGGTCAGGACAGCCTTTGTGGGAAGTACAGATGTGCCCTTCAGCTGAACCAGAAAAGCCTTTCTTATGTCCTTACCAGCTTTTCCCTACAGCAAAGTGCAGTGGAATTGGAACTAAGCCCTTTTTTTTTTGTATGTGTGTGTTTTACTGGTCATGTGTTTTGTTGCTACCAACTCCCACCTCCCTCCGTTGAGTATTTAAATACTTCTGACATTCTCCAAAATCTGTTTCCTGCCTGTCTCTCTGATTTCCCCCTTAGTTCTGAAAACAACCAAGATTTGAAACAAGTGAATTAACCAACCTTCCCCTGACTGATTTTTCTAGGAGTCTTTCACCTGAATAATTCTCTGCCAGCTTCCCATCAGTGGCCGTACCAACAGCCACCAGAGGTATCGATCAAGTACTGAGTCACTTTTGAGCCAGCACAGACACTTGGAAAGGAAAAACAAAACCACACATGAAGCCCTCTAAAGGAAAAAAATCTATCTAAGTACAAGAAAATAAGGAAAGAGAGGGCTAAAAGCATAGGTATTAAATGCAATACAATCTGGCTTTATAGAGAGTCCTCTGTAGGTAATTTCAAGTTACCTTACACGAATTTAAAAATGATTAAAGGTAATACTCTCTTTGAAAGACCTATGCCATTTAGGGACAGGTATTCTTTTATTTTATTTTTTTTTCTTTATTTGTGGTACTAACACAGTGCCTAAAAGGGCTATTCACGAGCCCTATTGTACATGAGGGGATATTTGTGCAGGACAAGAGGGTCCCACAATGGAAGTGTAAGAGAAGAGCCACCAAATAGATACTGATAGCCAGGGGAGAACGGGCCCCATGGTCCAGCCGGTCCATAGAAACCTTAGCACATCAACACCACCTTTGTTGGTAGCTCAGGGACCTTGCACCTCTGCTTCATGCACCACAGGGGAAGATTAAGACCAGTCACATCATCTTGCCTATTTTTATTCTGCCCTGAAAATATGCTTAGAGCAACTGTGGAAGAAAAGATACTGGTCTAGCTGGACCCTCTTACAGCCATTAGAGGTCAAGTTGACTTCAGAAGCTCCCACAACTGTCTTTTCCCCTTTATCTACTGCCTCTTCCCACCCTTCATCAAGCTGTGTGAGTTTCTCTAGATTTGGGATTGTGCTAATGAAAAAATTCAGCTATGAAGAGATAAATACAGATCTTACAAAGAGGGTCCACAAACCCAAGTTCCCTTGCTGGGCATGAAACCTAGGGCATGGAGAGGCAGCAGCCAGTGTTTGGGGGTTTGGTGGTGGTAGGTGCTTGGTTTAGTACTATTTTGTTTAAAAAAAAATAAAAGAGATTCTATATTTAATTCAGCTCTAGGGGTAACGTACCTTGGAAATGAATGAGAAGGTGATTGGTGAATTCTTCAATATTGCCTTTCCATAATTCTGCCTGTGTTTATCTCTGATGCCTGCCGGTTTTCTCCTCTCTGTTCTCTTCCTGAAAGCATAATAGTGGCTTTCACGTTTTTATTACACACTGCATCTGTTGCTACTTCTGTTCAAATCTCCAAAACAAATGCATTTCCTCCAGATCACCAGCTCTAAAGAAAAAAGAAAGAAAAAGGCATCATCAGGGTAGCTGTTACCTCCCCACGACCTTTGCACATCGCTCTGATGCGCTCCCCAGCAAAGAGTTGCTTTCCCTGAAAGAAAAAAAAAAAATAAAATTTCCTTTTTCACATGTTTGGGTTTTAATTGAAAACAAGAAGAAGAAAGAGGAAAGCTTCCACACTGTGCTTACCATTTCTGAAGGCCAAACCTTGGTGAGATGCCAGCAGAGGACCAAAACGTGGCCTCCTCCATGATACCTGCAGCCCCAACACCATGCAACTGGGTGCAGCCCAACAGAGGACTTGACCCAGCTTCTTGACAGTTGTCTACACCAGCCTTTTAAATCTCACACTGCCAGTAATAGGATCAGCACTTCATTAGACAGAATACGGGAAGGTGCTGAGTATGGACTCAGGTGGATTTTTTCTTCACGTGTTTTGAGGTCCTCCTCCTTTCTTCAGCTGCCCTTTGTTTAATAGTTGATGGCACTGCAAATCTTTGGTGCTTTCATACAAGAAACAGCAGCCTGCAGCTTCCCTCTGTCTTGACTGGAGTTTGAAGATGATCTCCATCAGTTGGTTTTCCAAGCCCTACCAGTCTCAGAATTTGGGTCATCTTTCTTCTGTACAATAACTGACCCACAGCATCTCCCTCTGCATTATCCAGAGCTACGCTATGGCAGAGAGACCTCTCTAATCTGCCATACCAGAGTAGTCCATGTTTTGTAATATCCCAGCAGAAGGTTTGTCAGCTCTTCAGGAGACCGAAGTGTTGATAGACCTCAACATCTTCTCCAGCCTGAGATCCACTGTGGATACTGGCGTCACATCAGTCACGGCACAAGAAAGGATGTGCACAGATGGTTATCAGGTCTGGTCTCCTCACTCTCACTTCTTGTCCCATCTCAGAGCAGGAAGAACTATTTATTATACCTTTTTGCTCCTTCTAACCACAATCAACCATTACTTGGTGTCTCATCAAAGACAAATAGCCTGATTCTACTTCCATCAACACAGAAGGAAAAATTTCCCTTGGCTGCTTCTGCTGCAGCACGAAAGCTCCCAGAATAGCTGATGGCGCTGATGGTTTTACATTTCTTCTCACCTTTTTCCCGTCTGGAGACCAGGCTTCAAGTAGAGACTCAATTCGTGGGTTAACTCACCCTCCAGTCCTCTGGAGGCTCAGCTCTCTGGAAGCGGTTACACGACACTGCCTTGGCTGCAAAGAAGGACAGAGCTGCTGTGTTGAGCAGCACTCTCCTGAAATATTTAGAGCTTTGTGTGCTAAATCCAGAGCCATGGAGCAACAAGAGAGGTTAATGGCATGGATGATGCCTTCTGGGTGGAAAGCTGCGGTGGGAAGGTGTCAGGGACGGTGCTGTCGTCGGGGTGAAGAGCAGCACAAGGAGTGGCTTCTCTCACTCCACTTGTTCAGCGGCTAAATAACAGGTTTACAGTTTCAAGGGCCATTAATCTGCCATCTCTCATCAACCCCAAAATGAAGCCCAACCTAAAAAAAAAACAAAAAAAACCAACCCCCCCAAAAAATACAACCAGGAGAGAGTGGTGGTGGGGTTTCCTTTTCCCTTTTAAAATTTGTAAGCGTGTGTGTTTAGTGCTCATGAAAATGTCAGCAGAGAGAACTAGTAGATCATCTGTCAAAACTGCAGCTGCGTTTAGCAGCTCAGTGTGGCATTCTAACAGAGCAACACGGAAAGGGGAGGGGGGGGAAGAAACCCAACCAACCCACAACACAAACCTCCAGAAGCGTACAGCCCAGTATGAAAAAGGAGAAGATGAAAGCCCACCTGCCATACCAGAGGTCATTAGGAATAAAACTGGCTCATAAAATCGAGTAAAATGCACAGTTAGTTTGCAGGAAGTGCCATATTGTCTTAGAGGCTTTTTTCTGTCATTGTCTTACGGTACAAGTAACCTTCTGCTGTAGGACACAGAGTTTTGCCGCCACTCTCAGGTCTTTTCTCTTGTCTACGTCTTCCTTCAGCCTTCCTCTGAACAATCAAAATTAGTATTGCCATGGTTTCCACCCATGGATCTCGAAGAGCCCCCAAAGCTCTGTTTTTCTCTATGTTCAGGGAAAGGGGAGTGGAGAAAGGAGAGTGACTTGACCCAAGGACATGTGGTGGTGGATCCTGAAATCACGATGCTCCATCAGAGGCTGAGCTTCCAACAGACCCATCTTTCTCTCCCCTTTCTTTCCTGGGTCCCCTCAAAGCCTTTCTCAGTTGGCTGTACCCCTGGGACCTCCACCTTTCTCTGTGACCTTAACGCTTTTCCCAGTTTGCTTTGTCTTACCATTTCCCAGCGCTCTGGGAAGCAGGACCTTGTATTTTTAGCACTTGTGCCGTGAAGTGCTGAGCAAATTCCCAGTGACATATTATCAATAGACAGTGCTATTAAAAATTTCCCCAAACTCCTGAGAAAGCAAGCCAAGTACCGAGCAAAAAGCAGTCGATTTTGAGTCACTCCAGTCCCGATTCCTCTAGTATTTGAAGAAATGGTTACATGGAGAGGCCCACAGAGGCCAGCAATGGGTGTCTGGATGGGTTTTGTGGAACATTTTGCCCCAACAGTGAGCAAAGATCTGGGCTGGTGTGACTAGAGGAGCAGCAAACGTTGTGGTCAACAGCAGGTTGGTGAGATTTGGTGGAAATAAAGTCAAGAGCCCTTTACTCCACAGAGATGGAGGAACTCTTTGCTGTAAGTCTGGTTTAATCACAGGCAGGTGCCCTCAGGGACACCCAGGAAAGCTGAGTACAAGAGCTGGGTGCCCCATGCCACCCCCACCCCCCACCCTTGGTTCAGGGGTCTTGCTTGGCCAAGTAAGGCTGAACGTCTCTCCGCGGCTGGCTCAGTGCTGTTATTTAGAAAGAATTAAGTAGTGTAATCGTATCTCCTGAAGCAGGTAATGCCGCTCGGATTGTAAGTAGGGGAAAGCTAAGGGGGGAATTAGAAGCCAAGGCAAAGACAGAGCTGTTTAATGGACCCATTAGAGGGCATTAGCTGATAATGACAGGACATCGCTGGCATTTTAAAGAGAGAGGGCTCGCACAAGCGTAGCCTGAGCTATCGGCTCAGGGTGTGTCTGTGCCTCTCCATCTGTCATGCTGTTTCTGGCCAGCTGTAGCACTTCTCCAGTCTCCCAAGGAGCGATTTGGACATGGTCTCTCAAGCCTGGGTGGTGGAAGAGGCTTGAGGGGGTAGGAAGTCAGAAGGCGGAAAGGTGATCATGCCCTGGGTGCATTTCTGGCTTCTGGAACCATGCAAGAGTGACTTCATCACACTCACGTTGCAGCAGACACAGGAGCCCCAACGCTGCAGCCCCAAAACTTCCCTACCACTGCTCATCACTGCCTTCTCCTTGGGTGACCCTTTGGGTGACCTGTGCCATTGCTCTTCCAGGACCCATCCTCACCTCCAACACTTTGCTGCAGTGCCGGGAAATGTCAGTGACTCTGGGATTGTCACCCAAAATGCTTTCTGCTTCCCCACCTAATTCATCACCCGCCACCGCCTCTAACACCCAGGATTCATCATCACTCACCAGGGCTGGGGTGAGAAGATGACACGGGACTAGCAGCGCTGCTGGGAGCATCAGTGTTTTGCTTCTGTCCCAGTAAGGCCAGTCAAAGAGCATTGGTTTCTCCAACCGTTGAGGCAGATACACTTAAAACTAAAAGAAATAAATATAAGCCAAACCACAGCTCTACAAATAGGACCCACTTAGTGGGGAGGATGATATTTAAAGCCTCCAGAGAAATGGAGACATAAGCAAATTGGATCCATGTGGAGTGGGGAGGGCGGCAAAAGCAGCCCAACTAAAAGTTCTCATGGATCTAGCATTCCTGTGGATTTTAGTCCTAGTTCCTGACTAGAGGAAATTCCCCCCTCTCTGCATGTGGGCACAGGTCAGGGCTGATCAAAGACCAGCCACACAGACCCCAGAGCTCCATGCTGCCTCAAAAAGAGCCTGGCTTGGCCCAGGGCAAGGATACACAACTTCAGCCAGACCTCCTTCCTGGGAATGGCAGCAGTGAGGTGGACAAAGAATTTTGGGTGGATGGATAATTTGGAGTGGAATACTTTCTTCTGCACCCCAAGGAAGCCATGGCTCATCGGCTAGGCAATGCTTCCCTGGCATGGGATGCAGTTATCCCTCCTGGGGCCAAGAAAGGGACCTCGCATCAGCAACAACCCAGGTGATTAACACAACCTGCCCAAGGATGTGTTTCTTGATTGCTTTCTCCCATTCTTTTCCTTCTCTGTTCTCCTTTCCACATTCCCCGCCCCTTCTTTTCCCCACTGGGTCTTTCCAGTCGGCAATTACAGCTGAAGTGGACAATCTGTCTTTTTATTTTTAGGCTGGATGTGCTGCCAAGAGCCACTGGGCTGCTGGAAGGAGGCAGCCGTGCTGCAGCAGGGATAGATGCATGGAGAGGGGGCAAGCTAGGGAGTACCTATCACTCTGCATGGGGCAAATGGACCCCTCTGACACAAATGTGAGAGTAGATTCAGGGGTGGATGCCCATGCAGATGCTTCCCAAGCAGCCTTTCACCCAAACCCTGCAGCTTTTGGAGCACTGGCTGCACTGGGACAGTACCTACACCCACGTTTGGCAGAACAGGCAAAGTTTGGGGATATTTACTTGTAAAACCATATTAGGGAAACTCCAGCCACAGGGCACAATCTGGCTTGTTCCACATGCCCTTCAGCATCCCACCTCGAGATGCTGTCAAGGTAGGGCAGCAGTAGAGCCCCCTCAGGCACAGTCCTCACCCTGGGAATCCTGCAGACTTTCCTCTTTGGCTTTAGGTTAGTCAGCTCCTGCCTCCCAATCTCTTCAGTATGTCTTTTTTTTTTTCCTCTTCTTCTTGCTCCATCCTTTCTGCTCTTCTGAGGAGTTTTGCTAATAGAATCTTGCACCTCGATCGATGGGTGCAAGGTGGGAGATGCTGCTGCGCCAGGCGCGGGTGGGAAGGGAGGATGCTGGGGGTGCTGGGAGAGACTCAGCAGCACCACCAACACCTACTCACTCTGAGAGTGTTTTGCTAGACAATACTGTCTGAAATAGCCCTGCCTAGGTGTGCCAGGGGGAGATAAATCCTCAATTCAAAGGGAGGCAGCATAAGCGAGAAAAAGCAAGGGAAGAAGGAAGAAAACAATTAGAGTGACTTATGACATAAAGGAAGAAATTCAAAGTCTCTCTCTTCTCCTCCTGGGCAGCTGAAGAGTTTTATCCTCTTCCAGCTCTCAACCTCAAAGCTCCTGTTGTTGCTGAGGGCAGAGGTATGAAGGGGGCAGTGAGAGAAGCAGCCTGCTCCCCTCACTCTCCCCTCTGCAGATGGCTGTCACCTGAGGGATGCAAGGTGGACATCTCACATAACCTGTGCTCAGCTGACCAAATCAGTTAGCTTGGTTTTTAATCTCAAGGCTCGAGTTAAATCCCTCCCTCAATGCAGGTGGGACTTTGATCAGTCCCCTCGGTGTGACAGCAGAGACAGTGGCCACAACTGGGGAGGGGGAAGAGAGAGAGGAGGGACAGGGGAGCAATCTTCATCTTCAAGAAGAACTCAGTTCCTTTTTGAAACAAACAAACCAGCCGGTAAGAACTCCCCAGAGTCTTCTCTTCTTCAGGCTGAGCAAGCCCACCTCTCCCAGCCTGGCCTCTCAGCAGAGGGTTCCAGCCCTTCCAGCATTGCTGGGGCTCCTCTGGCCCTGCTCCAACAGGTCCCTGTCTCTCCTGTGCTGAGGACTCCAGAGCTGGACCCAGCTCTGCAGGGGGTGGGGTGTGTGTGTCTCCCCAGAGCCCTGGGAGCAGAGGGGAAGGATTCCCCCCGGCCCTGCTGCCCACACTGCTGGGGATGCAGCCCAGGGGGACAATGGCTTCTGGGCTGTGAGTGCCCAGGGCCAGCTCAGCTCCAGCTTCTCACCCCCAAGTCCTTCTCCACAGGGCTCTCTCTATCCCTTCATCCCCTAGACTGTAACATCCTGACTGTTATCACAGAGACAATCAAGCTGGTGGGAGCAGGACATCAGATCCAAGCAAGTCAAAGCACTGTGCCCATCAGTTTGGTGTGGCCAGTACACGCTCAGCCTCTGAGGAAGCCAAAAGTTTCCTTGCAGCACAGCACCTGAGGCTGCATCTCAGCAGGAAAGCCCTAATGTGATCTGCTCCACTTGGGGAACCGGGAGAGCAACCCAAAGTGGCTTTCTCCAGCCCTCAGGGCCAAGATCTGAGATGACCATAGCACATTTCTCACTGCATTTCAGACTCAAAGTGACCTCACATCTTGTTTTGCCCTTCCTTCCCCCTTTGCAAATGGCTTCATTAACACGAAGAAGCCCCCAAAAAGCCAAGAAAGAGCCCTAATGTAGGACAGGTACAGAGCAAAGAAACTAGTGAAGTACTAGATAGGCTGTTTTGTACAGCAAACCCTCGTTAGTAAAAGATATTGTTGCCTGCAGGGAGACAGTTTCTGGGTGATTGAATGTAGAACTGTTTGGAACAAATTCAATAAAACCCGGCGTGCCTTTTGCTTTTAAATATGCTGTTTTCTCCAAGCTGGCGGGTTTTTTTTTTTTTCATGGAAGCATATTGATTGAGGCCAGGAGTGTGCCAGGGAGGTTTCTGAGGTGACAGGCTGGGCACGGTGGTCATCTCAAGCCAGGGAGAGGTGGTGACCCACAGCTTGACCTCTCTCACCTGACAGCAGACATTTCAATGGCATCTTCAACAAACATCTGAAGGGCTTTAGTTGTGCTCCAGCATGAAATGCAGCCTTGAAACCTGATGGCAGAACCTCAAAAAAATTGCTGCAAAGCTTATTTTGGGGGTTTTGAGCCATTCAAAGCTGAGGGCAAGACTGCTTTTAATGGCCTTGATTTTTTTTCCATGCTTTTTGCCTGGTTGTCACACATGCCTATAGTGCCAGCCTGTCAGGCAGAGGATTCTCAACGGATTCTCCCTCTTATTTTCATTTATAAGAGCCTTCAGGACAGATTTAATTGCTGGGATATGGACTAGCCATTTCCAGTTATGACTAGGAGTGAATAAAAGTGCTGAAGCCCCTCTTTTAATTAAAAACCGTGATATCTGCTCCTACCTAGTGTGCAATACCAACAATAGTGGGTTATTAGGAGGAGTAATATCAATCTCATCTGATCTGTGTAATTATTAGGTCTAGCTAACTACTGGTATTGATTTTATTACTAATATCACTGCTGCAATAAGAAATCAACCGCAGTGCATAATTTTGTATCATTCATCATGCTGTTCATTTGTTTGGCTTCACATCAGCTGGATGTTTTTTCCCCATTGCTCAAAATCCACAGACACGTTCCCTTTCTTGGGTGTTTATTTCATTTTCCTTCTTTACCTCTCCCTTGCTAGATCATTTTTGTCCCATCCGTCCCCGCCCCCCCCCTTGGGTCACCCCTCACCCTCTATAGAACAACTTCACGCAAGATGAAAGACGACGCATAAATTTTCCTCACTCTGAATTCAGTCAAAGAAGTTTCCAGCAGTTATGAGTCAGCAACGCAAGACAGAGCTGCTGGTCACTAAGAGAAGCTGCCAGGAATTTCAGGAGGATGAATCACCCTCAAAAGATGACTGAGAAACAGAGAGAGAACCTCTTGTCCTTTAGCTCATTTTGGTCCCAGGCTAGGGCAAGGAGCACAACAGGGGAATTTTCTTGCCTCTCCCCATAGGAAGAAGCTGAAGGAGCCTGGTGTTGGACCAACTCCTTCCGTGAAGCCACATGCAGAGAGCCAGGAGGATGCTTGTCCTCATGTGCTGTAATGTGCAAAGCTTGACTGGCTCCTGATGTTCCCAGGGAATTAAATATACCTCTGGGTTAACTGCAAAACTCTTGCAAAGCTGTCTATCACCTCTCATACCTCTCAGCCTCTTCCTTCTTCACTCAAGAAAATAACAGCTTACGCCGCTCCCAGGCTCTGAAAAAGCCCACCTAATTGGTACACCCTCCACAAAGTACAACTGCTCCAGGAGTGTGGCTATTTGGAGCATGAAGGTTGGTCTCATCTTTTCAGAAGGGTCATGGATTGACAACCTTGCTTGTTTTCCTCTGTTTGTCCAAAGGGGAAAAAAACCCAACCAAACAACCCTAAAAAATAAATCAATACCTCCCAGCTCCTCAAAGTCATGTCTAGTAGCATCAATTTAAGGCATGTCTGGAGGAAGAGGACAGGTCTCCATCCCATGATCCTGCACATTCTCAGCCATCTTGCCTCTCACATTTGAGCAGAAAATGGCCACGTCACCAATTCAGTGCAGGCAGCATCTTCAGGATCAAACCCAGTTTATTTTGCTGTTTTGCTTCCTCACTTGGCAGTCTTGGTTGGGTCCTTCTACTGGCTACCACGAGCATCTCTCTCACACAACAGATGAACAGGAATACTGAGAGTCCTACGGACTTATAAATAAATATAAAAGGAGCATCAATTCAGCCACAAATACAAAGCATAAGGATACTGCACCTCACTCCTGTTCACCGCCTCAGGCGTCATGAACCGATGATCAAAATTCACCAAGCACCAAAAATATTAGTTTAATATGTGTATGTGCTCAGCTTCTTCTTGTGCTGGGATGACAAACAGCCTTGCGAAGGCATTGCCAGAGGCACTAACACTTCCATTCTCTTTCTCACTGATTCTGGCACACAGAGGGATCTTTTCAAACCGATAAACGCTTTCATTTCTGTCTTCGCTGAAAGGACTTCCTCTACAGGGTGATGTTTTTGCTGGAGGTAATGATTTAAGAGAAGAGATATGCTTGTGATTCAATATTGCACTCAGGAATTCCTTGTAAAGTCAAGGGAGAGACAAATTCTGACATTACAGGATTACCTGAGCCTCACTTGAAAGTCTCGGAGTTCGTTTTTTTTTTCCTGGAGTGAGAATCAGGCAACAAACCCACAAAGACCATGACACCTTTATTATGTTGTATCATGGTCTTTCTTGCAGGTTACATCCTGACCTGCATGAGAACACATGAAAGTAAAGGAAGAAAGGAATAAGAGAGTGAACTTTTCCAATCCCTCTGTTAGGGATGGATGGAGTCCAGAGCAGTTGCAATGTCACCACAGTTGGTTTCTCACACCCTTCCCTACTTGAGATGCATTGACCATTGCTGAAGAGTTGGTGAGTGAATCTAGTAGGAAAAAAAAAAGAACCAGCCGTGAGGGATAGATTTACAGATTTTCTCTTTGCTTTTCCTCCTCATGGTCTTTTTTACTGCTGAAAGGCAGGATGCCCCGGAGCTGATGAACACAAGAAACCCAGACAAACAAAGAGCTGTCAGAAACCCTCTACAGAAAGAGGTCTGCTCACCCAGGTCAAGCTCAAGCACAGCAGTTTGACTGAGCCACCTTTCCACATTACAAAGAGATGGGCTCAAACCCTTCTCCTGCCACCACGGGGGCAATCTAGTTCCCTCCCCCAGCTAGCACAGATCAACCCAACATTGACCCTCAGGTGGCAGCTCCCTCCTACTGCTAACACACTTCTTTCTGGCATCGGGTGAAGACATCTGGGACGCGTTCCTCAGCGAGCTGTGGAGAACAACAATGCCGTCTCTCCCCACCAAGGTGGGCCGTGGCAAGGCAAAGTCCCACTTTTGCTCCAGCCTGATGCTGAATCACGAAGCTTTGTATGTGCCTGTCAATATCCCAGTTGGATTCCGCTTCTCTATATTTAATTCAAGATGAGTGCGGCAGGACCTCTTTTGTTAGCTGGATACCTCATGCGCATTGTTATTATTTCTTTCATAAAAATCAATAAGGACTTAGGAACAACAACCACCAATAATAACAGTACATCTCTCTTTTGTGTCTTTGTGTTGCAACTCAACGAACAACTCAGAAAAGCAGCAAACAGGCCAAACAGAAGATTAAAAAAAACCACCAGTGTTTTCCAAATTAGACCTGGTCAACCAACCTGTTGCCTTTGGACAAAAGTCTCCAGCCTTTTAAAACTAAGGCACTGTCTTAGCCTGTAAGAAGTGAGCAGCAGGGGCTCAGGAAGGGAAGGAATATTCAGCAGATAAGGCACCAGAGTCCCTTGAATTAGGTAAAAATGCCAACAGAAATTTAAGAGCACCACTTTGAAAGCCGTAAGCAAGTCACTGCTATTGATATGCCTTCTTGGGCACTGAAAAAACTCAGGGAGACACATCCTCTTGATGTTTTCCTCTCCTGCTTTGAAACAAGGAGAGATTAAGAGAGATTTCCCCACCATCCACCGCCAGGAAACAGCCATGGAAGCAGGAGCTGACATTACCCAGGACCTTTACAATTCAGCTCCAGAGTATCATTTAATTACCCTACATCAGAGGTTAAAAAACAACTGCATGTCTGCAAGGCAATGCTTTCTCCTCTCCTTGTACTCGGGGGAGTTATTCCTACAGCTCTACCTGGGATCCCTGTGGACAGACCAGAGAGCAGTCCCAGCCACGGCAGGACAAGTGCAACCACAGGGTCATTGCTTTGAGGACCACAAGGGCTTTGATTCTGCTAAACTGGTGCTCGCAAAGCCCTGGCAGGACACATCACAGTCCTGTGCTCCAGGTCACCACCACCTTCAAGTCAACTACAGCCGGCTGAGTGCTCTTCCACAATGAAAACTCCCCCCAAAAAACACATTTCCTAGGGAACCACTCACTCAGACACAAACTGCACTTCACATTTACCAAGTTTCCAGCAGCTGAGGTAAAGAAAATATATAACATCTCAATAGTATTGTTTTAAAGGTTAATATATTCCCAGTCACAACTCCCAGTAGAGATTTCAGCCCAGGAACAATCATTGGGTGGCAGGAAATTATTGAGTAGATGACCTAGGTCTTTTCCATCTCTAACTTTTATGCATATATGACTCCTTTTTTTTCCCCCCCATTTCTTTCCTTTTCCAGTTCACCCATCCCAAGTAATATAAAACCAAGGCTAAACACAGCTGGGGTTTTATCCTCCTCACAGCTATTTCATGCACACAGCATCAGCATATAGCACAGCATATGCTCCTCCATTATTTTTCCTTCCCAGTTGAAGAAGTGATGCTACTACCACCTTACACAGCCCAGCTTCCCAGGCAGTCCCACATATAGCTTTCCTCAACCAGAATGCTGCTCCAAGCACTCCCAAGGCATGGAAATTCAAGACCCCAAAAGAAAGAAAACCTGGTGCCCTTGAATATATTAAAAGCTGATGAAAAGACAGTCTCTACATCCCCAAAACCTCCTCCTACGCTGTGAAAGAAAAGGTGCAGAAAGCAAAGAGTAACACCTCTTAGCTCTTGAAATAAAGGGGAAAAAGAGAAGTTCAGGAGGATTATAAAAGAGTTCAGGATGATGTCACACTAGCCTTCAACACAGCAGACCTGGAGTTCTTTCTGCAGAAGCTCAGCAGCAGAGACCCAGCACGGAAGAACCTCCACCATCCCGGCAGCTTCTCACCAAGTCAAAACTGCTCGGTTCTTCCCTTTTTAACCCCCAGCAGCTGGATCTGCTCAATGAAATGGCTTTAACAGGGAATAAACCTCACCTGTTAACTCATCCCAGCTTGCCACCATGCAGTTGAACGGTGGGAGACAGGACTGAGCCCAACAGTAGTTAGACCCCCTAGAGATGGCCAATGTTTATAGTGGAGTTGAATTTATTCAAGAGAACAAAGTGGGAGAAACAGTCATTCTTTTCTGCATGAGGAAGAGGTTTCATTAGACCTAAATAAATTGGGAGAAATAGTCATTCTTCTCTGCATGAGGAAGAAGTTTCATCAGAACTAGAAGAGCACTCTTCAATGTTTAAAAATGGGCTGTACTTGTTGAACCCAGCAGGTTTTAAATGATACATACAGGAATGTTATCAGTCTTCATTTTTAATTTGAAACCCAAGTTCTTGTTTTCCTACAACTCTGCTGAGAGGAAAAGGTGAAAGTTCTCCTAAATCTTACACCTAGGCAAACCCAGGGTGAATCCTCCCTTCCTGAGGAACATAGGGAGGGGGCAGAGGATGCTGGGAGGAGAACTTGAACCACCCTGGTAAAGATGGTGGACCATCGAGCATTCTTGGAGAGGGTGTGCAATGCTCTGAGGAGCTTCACATCATAAAATAACAAATTTTAGCAAAACATTCCCCTCCTTTTCATGTTCTAGTTTGCTTATCTTGACCTCATTACAGCCCAGAAGAACTGGAGTGAGCATCCAGCTGGGATAGTGCTGCTGGAGAGGTCCTCCTGGCCTTTGAAAATCCCAGGTCAGCATGATCCAGGGATAAAATCCAGACCCAATACAAGGTATCAACAAGCTCCTTCGGAGGCTTGAACATGTAGAATGCTGGTCTCAACACAAGGCTGAGCTACACGGGGAAACACAGAAGCTGGCAATACAACAAAACCGGAGCAAATTAGAGAGAAGAAAAGCACAGCCACAGTGACTCAGATGAAATTTAGGCCATCAAAACACCGCCCTGCTGGTTCCTGCTGCATTTGTGACTTTGAAAGCTCAAAGTCTGCCGGTGGGAAATAGGAGAGGTAAGAATGTAGGTTGTGTCACTGTGGCCTTAACGCTCACAGCTCAGTACCTCCTGGCATATGCCGGGACCAGCTGCTTTCCTTCCACAGGAGGAAAGACACACCATCAGAATCACAACTAGCCAATAGTTTTTTCTTTAATTTGAAAAAAAAAAAATTATTCAAACAATCATTCCAGGAGGAAAAAAAAAACAAACAAAAAAAATTCAAAAAATTGCTTTTTCATCCAAATGCAATTTTCTGTGGGAATTACATGATCTTGATGTTTTCTCCTGTTGCTTCCTGTTGGAGCTCAAAAACTGACGTGCACAAAATTAAATATATATATAAAAAAGATATTTTTATGTTGGATAGCTGAGAGCTGAATGCTTTTGATTGACTGGATTAAAGTGTTGAGGAAAATTCCAGATCAAACGTGATAAATTGCTCAAGTGAACCGGTGCTTTTTAGCACTTGGGGCTCCTTTCTGAATAAAAATATTGATGTCAGGGCAGAAGGGAAGGAAGCCTGTCCTAGCAAATTTCACCCCTAATTCCCATTCAAATTGTGAAAATAAATAATTTCCCTCAAGAAAAAAATTTCCCTCTTGTTTGTTTGTTTTGGGTGGTCTCACCAGATTACGGCAACCAACAGGGGAGGGAAAAACCGCCCTGTGATAATACATGGTTTTTCAAATATAAATAATTAGAGGAAAACCACCCCACCTCTGATGCTTGGTGCAGTGTTGGACAGGCAGTTTGGCTCTGATGGGTCTGACACCTCTCTGCGCTCAGGAGAGGAAAAAGTGGGCACTGCAGCCTCTCGTGTCACCCCGGGATTAAGGGATTACCATTAATTAACTTGGCAGCTCTGCCTGCAGTGCCGGTGACACTTTATCTTCCCCTTGGAAAGAACCAGACAGATCCCAATTTCCAGAATCTCTGAGATTAAAGAGTGGGGATGAGATAGGAGGTGATGGGTATGAGGCATGGAGGTGGGAAAGGAAATGGAAACTTTGGTAATTTTAAGGGTTTTTTTTAATCTCCTCAGGAGAAAAGGCGCGTGGGATCCCATTCCATGTCCATATGTCGGCACCTGTCTGTCTATCCCCTCCTTTTCACTTTTGACTCTGTTTTTGTTTAAAGCAAACCTGGCAGAAGGGGAAATGCAAAAGAGGGGGGTTCTGTGCGTGCCCCCAGTAAAGGGCAAACAAAGATACGACCACGGGGTAGGGTCTTTTTGGAAAGAGGGTTGAAGTAGCTCTGTTAAGGGCAGGCAAGCTCCGTGAAACGAGGAGAAGAGATCTTCCCCATCTCCTCGGTTCCTCCAGGTCTCCTCTTCCCACCAGATACTGAGCCCCGACGCGGCAAAAATAGCAAATCCTTAACCTCTCCCGGCCTTTGCAAGATCCAGGGACCGAGGTCTTAACAGTGACTAATGAAAGCAAGCTGTCCTCATCCCTTGGCACTTAGGATCACCTTCATTTCCAAAGAACAGCTGCTTGGCACTACCCAAAACCCTTCATCTCTTCAGCTGGACACATTGTCCTTGCGACAAGTCACCTCTGCAAGCTCAGCACTCAAACAACCGGGTTTGACGACGGAAACGAGCTACCTTGCTGGCCAAAGATATATCTTGAGCCAAAATAAGTTCACTGGTCATGCATCAGCCCTTGCTAGCCCCAGGGTATACTGGGATGTGCCCAATGAGCACACATCATGGCATGGTGTGCCCTCCCAAGTGTGATGCCCTACCCTTGGCAGGAGGTGAGCATCAATTATCCCAGTCCATCTAGAGAAGAAAAGATCAGATATATTTAAAAGACAGCCTGGCCAAGCAACATCGGGAGGAGGAGACGAAGGTGTGAGATGTAGCAGCTGATCTTGTGTTCTCAACTCTTTTTTTCCCTGCATTAATTAAAAATGAAACACTTTCCTGTGTCCAAATCCAAGTACATTAATGTGGAGACAAATCTGTCAGTGGAGAAGAGCTTACTTGTAGAGCATTCCAACCTGGGATGCTGTAGCAGGTGCCAGGAGACCCAGACTGCTCTGATACCACCACAGCATGAGAAGTACCCTGGGATGGTCTTTCTCCAGCATTTGCCTGTCACAGAATCATTTCAGTTACAAATGATCTTTAAGATCAAGTCCAACCATTAACCCAGCACTGCCAGGTCATCACTAAACCACATCCCTCAGAAGCCTATCTCCACAGCTTTCAAACCCCTCCAGGGATAGGGACTCCACCACCTCCCTGGGCAGCCTGTTCCAATGCTTAACAACCCTCCCAGTGAAAAATTATTCGTCATGCCCAACCTAAACCTCCCCTGGTGCAACTTCAGGCCATTTCTTGTCCTGTCCTCATGGACAGAGTCATTTCAGCCACGACCTTCACATCTTTCATGTCCCAAGCCTCCCCTTGCCCATACCCCCCTAGCCTTGGGCAACACAACTGGAGTGGGGACTGCACTGGCGGGCTTCAGTGACCTCCCAGCCTGCCGCCTAAACACCCCTAGCTTAGCTTTGGCTCTTTGTCTTGCTGCTTTTTTCCCGAAAAAAAAAAAAAGTAGATGAGGAGTGCCTGGTTAACAGCTAATTTCCCTGTTCTCTTAAATCACCAAGATTAAAAGCTTTCTTCCTGATGGCTGCTTCATAAAAGACCCAAAGGTTTTTATTCATTTATTTCTTTAAAAAGGCAGACATTATCTATTTGAAAAGCTGGGATTTTATGGGTACAATCCTCAGCAATGCTCCATCTCCTGAATCTCTACTCCACGGATTTTCCAGATGACCCAGAGCTACAGAAATGCACCTTGAGGAGAAGTAGAAATTTTGGCAAACTTGGTGCAGCCTCTGAGATTCATATGACCCAGCTCACACTTCTTAGAAATTGGGATTTCTGCCAGTTTGATGCTTTCAGCCAGGTGAGCTGGTCCTTTCCTCCTTGGAAAGGTTACGGCTGCTCCAAAACCAACGCTTTTAGAGCTCTAAGTCCACGTAAAAAGGGGTTTTGAGCCCTGTAGGAAAGAAAATACGGCGGGTGTAGCCCTTTTAATATGTGTTAGCCAAATAAATGTTCCTATTTCAAGGTGTGTGAAGCAATAATAAATATCAGGTAGGTGAAGTGAGCCTGCTGCATTTTTTTCATTTGCATGCATGGTTATTATTTTTAATTATTTTAAAAATTTTATTTATTAAATAAAAATTCGCTCTCCACAAACCCAGCCCAGACCTGCTAGCTCAAGCCAGCTCTTGTTAAAATGATGATTATTAATGGCAGTGCACCTCTTCATAATGGGAATGAATAGTCCAGCCACCTTTCAGTTCCACACACAGTATTGACTTATTCCTTCAGCATCCTCTCGGCCGACAACATTCCCCACCGCAGCCTTCCCCGCCGGTCCTTGAGGGTCTCTGTGGGCGGGCGATCCATCTTGTAACTTTTAATGCTTATTTTTTCTAAGGCGATAAAAATAAACCATTCTACTTAGATGAAAAACATGGGATGGAGCATCGAGCCCACCAAGGGAGATGGGGAGAAGAAGGAAGAAGAGTCTCTTCCTCCCTTGTGCATGTATTTAAGCAACAAACGCCTAATCCATCTACCTCAACAGCCCCTCCTCTCCCAAATTAATAATTTTCTCACCAGAGTGGAGCAGGGGGATGACAAGAGGAGGATCATAACTCACAGGAAAAGAGGCAAAGCCAGACTTAGGCAGAGATCTCCCAGCACTCGGAGAGTTTTTCCTGCAGAGCACCACACAAATCCCAGGCCACCAGCTGCAGCAAGGGCAATTTTGCCATAGCAAATTCTTGCATAAAGCAATTTTTTTAAGCAAGCGCAGCTCCCAAGCTCTTTGCATGGGCATTTTCCCATAGGAATCTGTCAGGACAGCAGGAAATGGGTACCTCTGGATGCCCAGGAGAGTGGGAGAAGGAGTTGGGAAGGTGGGAGAAGAGGGGTCCTCGCCTTTGCTCCTGCTTCTACGTGCCAAGGGAGGGTGGTTGTGTTTTCATGCCTACTTAATTGCTTGTAATCCCGGAGGAACAGGCTGCCAGGATGGGTGCGTGCACCAAACCACGCTAGGGCCAGCAGAGATTCAGCAATGCAAGCACCAGCACAGGATCCTTCCCCACCAGCTGCTCCAGACTTGATTAGGGCATCCCTGAAGCTATTGCAGGTGATGTTGGCCGGCGCTCGGAGCAACCAGCTCTAGTTGCAGCTGTCCCTGCTCCCTGCAAGGGGTTGGACTACATGACCTTGGAAGGTCCCTCCCAGCCCTAACCAGCTTATGATTCCATGATTTTACACACCGGAAAAAAAATCACTGATGGCTTCAAACCTCAGCCTCTGGCTCTAGACAGCTTCTGGCCACGTTAGCCATGCAGACAGGTCAAAACACAGGTTCTCAAGGTGGCACTTCATCTTGTGTCAGCAAGCACCAAGCCTGTCTCGGGTCACTGTAAAGCAGTGGCTAATTGAGAGCTCGCAGGTTGCTGCAGCCAGCTAATAGCAGGACAACAGGCAGGTGCATTTTGATGCACCAGAATAAACGAACCTGGCTGGAGCTGACCCTCGAAACAGTCAGCAACATTGGACTGACTCCAATTCAGACAGGTTGAAGATTGACTGAAATTTGGAAACTATCTCACAGGGTCCAGAACTCACACAGAACAACTCCCCCCAAAAACTACAAGCTCTTGCCGACCTTCCAAAACTGCCTGTCCAAAGATCACAAATGCCACCCAAATTTCCCTGCTACCACAAGCATCCTCAAGCCGCTCATCTGATACCATCACACATCTTCCAAACAACTCACAGCTCTGTGCCACAGATCCCCCACCAACCCCACCAGCTCCCTGACACACAACCCCAGAGCTACCACCAAAATATCTCCAAACACATCCCCAAACAGTATCTAAAGACTGTCCACCACTAGTGCTTTTAGTCTTGGTGTGGTCTTCAACCCTTCCCAACATTAAAGAGATATAAAAGAGCTTTGGTTTTGGGTTTGTTAGCATGTTTTTTTTCTGATTTTCTGAAGTATATAGGTTAAAAACATGGCAATTAGAGCTTTTAGCTGAAGAGCACTGATGGAAGAAGCAGTGGCAGCAGCACAAGGAGCACTGCAGCACGCACCTCTGGGACAAGTTATTCCTGGCAAGATTCCAGTTGGACACCAGAAGAAGATTTTTTACAACACGGACAATCAGCCATTGGAATGATCTTCCCAGGGAAGTGGTGGAGTCACCAACATTGGACATTTGTAACATTCAGTCAGAGACGGTGCTGGGCCAGCTTGTCTAGACTGTGCTTTTGCCAAGAAAGATCGGACCAGATGATCTTTGAGGTCCTTTCTCACTTGGGATTGTAGGATTTTATGATTCTATGACATCAGCAAAGCAAAGCTTTGGAGGGACCAACCCTGAAACCACTGGAGCTGTTCCATAGCACTCCTGGCTGAGACAAAAATAGCCAAGGGGGAGTACTGGTTAACCTTTTTGCTCTCCCACATACTTATACCTGCTGAGAATTGGAGCTGAAATTTTTAAAGGTCGGTCTCCACATTTGCTATTCGGTTGCTTTTCTGAAAAAAAACCAACAAACAAACAAAACAACCCAACAAAACACAACCCCAAAACTCCAAACTCAGCCAAAGACTCCAACCCCATGTTTACCGGTTTTCAGGAAAATGAAACCTAACCTTAATTTCAACTGGAACTTAACCACTGGCAGTTACCAGCTACTGCCCATGGAAGAGTTTATGGCCACATCTCTTATCCTGACGTAACACAGCTCGGGCTCCATCTCCATCTGTGACGTGGCCAACGGGGATGGAGAGATGTTTACCTATCGCATATCTAAAAGCGATTACAGGCAGAAGCCTGGGGGAGTTGTTTGGGAACAATATCATAATGAACCCAAGGATAATCTGCTGCCCAGAGACAGGTATTTTTGTCCCTGGAGGGGTGGCAGCCACAAATTAGATAGTCACATCCCGTTATTTCCAGTGAGTTAACTCCCAACACCGCACCTCCATCCTGCTGAGGAGGAGGATGGCGCAAATGCAACCGGCCCCAGCAGATGAGCCCCAAATCAAAGACACTTCGGGTGGGAGGATTTTTAATAGCCCAAAGTGGTGGAAAATCATTACCCTGATAAGGACCTGGGAGGAGTTGGTTTGAGCTTCAGCCATGGACAGTCCCTAGAGAAATTTCACCACGTTTGAGCTAATCTTCTTATAAACATTGTTGTGGTTTTTTTTCTAATTTTATCTGACATGTGTCAAGCAGGCCCGCTAAGCCTACTACATCTCCAGGGAGGTTGGTGTTCACTCTTTTTTCCCTGCCTCCCCATCTGAACGCTGCTTGGTTCTTTTTGACTCCTCTGGACCCTTCTCCACCACTACAGACAAACCAATTGTTTATACAGCACTGGGGAACAAAATCCCCGTGGGTTTGGAGGCTCAGGTGAGATAAACAGCCAGGTTCCAGGTAGACATCCAAAATTTCTGGAGCTCAGATATAAAACTTGCTAGACTCTATCTTTCTGCTGCATTCATTTATTTTTCTTTCCAACAAGCCCTGAAATTAAATAGTTAACTGGACATTTTTCTGTGCTTCTCTGGTACAAAATATTTCAAGCTATTGGTGAAGCCTCAGTTGGGTATTGGCCTTATTTATGTTATTCCCTCTGTTTGTATTTACAAGCAGAAATAGGCAGGGATTAGACCCCAGGACAGGATGGTTTTAAACGATGCTGTGCATAGGAACCTGCCTTTAGCTTCAGGTTGAGGGATATGTGCTGATAAAGGGACATCTTTCCCAAGACCCCTCTCCTCACTCCGGTGAAAAGTTTGTAGGAAGCCAATAGAAAGGATGAAAAGGAGGAAAACAAACAAGCAAGAAACAAAAAAATCCCAAACAAATGTGCTGTTAATGGCCATTTTCTGGGGGAAGCCTCAAGCTCTTGCCACACAATGGGTGATTAGAAACACCCAAGGAGCTAGGAACATTTGCGGACGCACAACGGACACACACCGACACGTACACTCCAGAGACTTTGCTGCAGAAAATCAATGTGAGCTTATCAGCCTGCAGCAGAGGCAGGACAATTAAACATTTCCCTCTCTGCCTTTAAGTATTGGATTTAAGGTTGGAAGTTGTTCTCACCTGTGGATGGAGAGAAAGAAGCATCTGAGCCAGCATCTCTTATGGCGAGTTATCTCTAACGCAGGCAGCAGCCAAAATTATTTCCACGGCTAACTGCTGCTTTTTTTTTCCCTTAAAAAAAACATCCCAAACTCTCTTGTTTCCTGACTATGGACAAAAAAAAAAAAAAAAAAAAAGCAGCATGCATTCAACATCGAATTCTTTGCTGGAACAGACTTCTATACTCACTGGACAAATTCTTTCACAAACGCTGAGCTTGAAGAGCAAAACTTTGCAGAAGGAACTCGGCAGAAACCAGAAATAGGGCCCATGTGGCAAACGCGAGCCCAGATTCAGCGCTGCCCCCCCAGGTCTGTGCACAGGTTGGGGATAAGGTGGTGGATGTGACCTATAACAAAACCAACCTGGTAAAGCACAATCTCTCAATTCTGCCGGAGTCAGAGGGTGTTTGAAGCCCCAGAGAAGTTTCAAGCCAGCATCTAAATGTATCCTATTCATTTGCCTGGATTTTCCTGGAAAATCAGCTACTCCAGCACAAAATCATTGGAGGAACAGAAAAGCACCAAGATAAACAAAATAATTAACAAGCTCACTAACTAACCAGACAGTGATCGCTCTTCCTAGTGCCTGCTCCAACCACCTCCACATGCAAGTTTGGGTGGATCACCCCAGAGCTCTGCATGGCACAAAGCTTTCCAGAGGGACATCAGCACCTCCAAACCTCATGTCCAAACTTCATGTCCTACAAGCATCCTCCACCTCCTAGGGACTAAGGCTTGAAGCAGAAGCTTCCTTTTTTATTTTCACCTTCTTTATTTTTTATCTCCTCCAGTCACAATGGACAGGTTAGATAAACCGGGCTTATATTCCTTTGAAGTCAACCACAAGACTAACTTCAGCGAGCATCCGAGTGGGGTAGCCCAGGCCTCCACATACCTGATCTGCAGGAATCACCAGGGATTTGGGCAACTCAAGCTCCATCCACACGGATGAACACGCTCTAAAGTCATTGAGTCCGAGCCTGGCCTTGGCGAGAGATCAAGCGCAGCACATTTGCCTACAGCCCTCCCATCTTATCACGCATTAGCCTCGTCCAGATGTCAGGCACTATCCCTCTGTTAACAATCCCCTTTCCGTTCGTCTTTTATCTCCCCATTAAATTGCTGACAAGACCTTCCTGGCGGCCTTTTCAAAAGTAGAGGAGATCAAAAAAATCAACAGAGTATTTCAAAAGCAGAAGTCCTTAGGGAAAATAATAAGAAAAAAAATAATAAAATTAAATAGGAGTTAGGAAGAGACTGCAACACAGTGCACAGAGCTGAGAGCGGGAGGCTTTAACTCACTGCTGATAGGAAAGGGGCTGGGGAATCACAGAATCCCAGTATGGTAGGGGTTGGAAGGGACCTCTGGAGATCATCTGGTCCAACATCCTTGCTCCAGCAGGGTCACCCAGAGCAGGGGGCCCCAGCATCGCATTGTCCAGGTGGGTTTGGAATCTCTCCAGAGACAAAGACTCCACAACCTCTCTGAGCAGCCTGGGCCAGGCTCCAACACCCTCACAGCAAAGAAATTTTTCCTCCTGTTCAGGTGGAACCTCCTGGGTTCCAGTTGGTGCCCCACTGCCCGTTGTACTGTCTCTGGGCACTGCTGATGAGTCTGGCCCCATGAGCATCACTAGTACCTTCAGCCTGACCCTCACCAACACTGGTGCCATTCTCAGCACTGCAACAACACGCCTGGCAACTGGTCAGAGCCACACCAAAATGCCAGTGTGCCATCCTGGCCCTGATGGATGCTGATGGCAAAGCTCCTGCTGGCATCATGGGGACCAGAAGCATGCTCACTGAGGCACAAGGACCTCTCCACAGGAAGCCCTTTGGACACAGCAGCCAGCACAGAGGAGGAAAATCTGGGAGAAAACCACCTTTCCCATCCCAGTAGAGAAGGGATTTTTGGTTTTGATAGGCAGGTGAAGGTAATTTATCTCCCTGCCCAGTGGACTTCACTGCCACTTTCCACAGCACTCCAGCAAAGCCGGAGAGGAGTTGTAGCTTTGTGCTCGCTTTTGAAAAGGTGACATTCCCAGTTTTTCAAAAGGACACTGAAGCAGAAGCAACGCAGGGAGGTGACTCTGTCCAAGTGGGCTGATAGCAGCAGGCAGAGAGCACTAGATGAAAAAAAAAAAACAACTTAAAAAAATAAATAAAAAATATTCCTAGCCTTTGCTGACACAGCCAAGACCATGTCAGCAGCAGCTGGGAGAAAAATGCAGCAAAGAAAAGCCGAAAAGTCAAGTAACCCCTGTCTGGTTTTTTTTGTCTCTACCTGGCCGATTATATTTGATTCTCTAACTGGTGGCAGAAAGTTGCTGGAACAAAAAGCATTAGGGGGTGGGGTTCCTCCCCCTCAGTTTTATTATTTTATTTTTTTCTTCTCTTAAAGGTTTTTCAGCAGATTCAGAGTTGGCCAACTTCTGCCAGCTCCTCTGGCTAATGTACGTTCAGGTCACAAACAGCTCTTTGCTTCAACAAGACCCGAGGAAAAAAAAAAAATAAGCACAAAAAAACCAAACAAAACCCACACCTAAACTCATTGCACTAATAAAAAATAGCAGGCAGAGAAGCGGCAGCAGCAGATAAATCCCCGTGCCGGCACGCAAAAAAGGAGCCCTCGGCACAAATAGTGGCACTTGTTATTCGCTCCTCATGATTTGTTATTTATTATCCCACTTCTCCCAAAATTGCAGGAATCTAATCAGAGCGCCAAAGCAACAGAGGGGTAATTTGGGTGATCAGTCACACACTACCAAGAGGGAATAATAAACAGCTGGAGTGACCACTTGAGATGATCCACAGGCTAACATCGGCTGGCGCAAGCTGCTTGGTGACCACTTCTGTGCGATGAATAGGACCTTAGGTTGAATGTCCACTTAAGGCCAAACCTTCAGCAATCCCATCAATGCCTGTGAATGACTTGAGGTACTCGAGATGTAAGAGCACGCATCTGGATCGGGGCCGAGGTTTGTCCTACGCCTGCCCTGTGGGTTAGGAGGCAAGAAGAAAATGAGTAAATATAAAAAGAACCCTCCTGCATCCTAGAATGTCATTTAAAAGTTGTTTGGAAGATAATGTTTCCTGGTCTGAGAATGAGATAGATAGTTACATCATAAGATGGAGGAGAGAAGGCTCTGGGGAGATCTTACTGTGGTCTTTCAATACTTCAAGGGGGCTTGTCAGAAAGATGGTGTCATGTTGTGACAGGAGAAGGGGTGATGGTTTTAAACTATAAGAGGGAGATTTAGACTGAAGAGAAGGAAGAAATTTTTGCCACTGAGGGTGGTGAGACCCTGGCCTGGGGGGGATTACCCAGACAGGTGGTTGCTGCCCCATCCCCAGAACCATTCCAGGGGAGCTTGGCCAGGGCTCTGAGCAACCTGCTCTAGTTGCAGTTGTCCCTACTCCCTGCAGGGCGGTTGGACCATATGGCCTTGAAAGGTCCCTTCCAACACAAACCATTCTATGAAGCTATTTAAGATTATCACCTTGCTTCCGACCTCCTTATACAACCCAATGTCAAGAGTCGCACCACACACCTGAGAACCAAAAGCAAAGCCCTGCTGGCAGAAGTGGTGGGAGGAGCAGCCACACAAAACTTGATTGATGCCGCTCTAAATTGTGCTCACGTTTTTGCCTGGATCTCCACAGCCAATTTTCCCTCTGTGGGGAAGAGGCTCAGACGTAACTTCTACTCATAATACGCTGCTGTAATCAGTGGTACTTCATTACGGAGGAACAGGGGCCAAGTGGTCCGTCCCCTGGCTCCACTAATGTCTGCAGCTCCTCTAAGTGCCTGTCTGGCTCTTGGCTTTTGGAACATATCACACGGCTGCAGCTTCAGTTGAACTCTTCACCGTGGCAATGCTTTGTTCCCCTGCAAAATATGCTGTTGCATCACCTCTATGTTCCCTGCCAGGAGTGCTGTGGGTCTTCTTCCCCTTCTCTTTGGAGAAACTACAGTTTTGGTAGAGCTGATGGACTATATATACAGGTATAAATATACATATTTCCTCCTTCCAGCAGAAATTTTGCTGAACACTTCTACAAGTTGCTTTTTTTCCTTTTTGAAAGCCTCCCTGAGCTGCTGCGTATCTGCTGCTTCCAGTGCATGGCATGACACCATGAATTTCAATAGAATCATGGAATCATTTGGGCTGGAAGAGACTTTTCAGATCATCGAGTCCAACCATTAACCCAGCACTGCCAGGGCACCACTAACCCATGTCCCTCAGCACCACAGCTCCACAGCTTTGAAGCCCCTCCAGGGATGGGGACTCCACCACTGTCCTGGGTAGCCTGGGCTAGGCCTGGACAACCCTTGTGGGGAAGGTATTTTTCCTCATGTCCAACCTAAGCCTCCCAAAACTGAACCCAGGATTCGAGGGATGGCCTCCCCACACCCTAGTCTAAGGGACAATCCCTGCCCTAGTCCTGCTGGGCACATCAGTGCAGATCCAAGCCAGGATGCCTGTGGCCTTCTTGGCCACCTGGGCACACACTGGCTCATCTTTAGCCGGTTGCTGACCTACAACCCCAGGTCCTTTTCCACTGGGCACTTTCCAGACTCTCTGCCCCAGCCTGGAGCACTGCAGGGGGTGGTTGCGACCCAAGTGCAGGACCCGACACTTGGCCCTGTTGAACCTCATCCCATTGGCCTTGGCCCATCGATCCAGCCTGAACAGACCCCTCTGTAGAGCCTCCCTACCTTCCAGCAGATCAACCACAATGAAAACATTTAATTCCTTAAGGGACATAGGAGGAGACTTCTGAAAGAGCCCCAGAGCTTTCTGTCCGGCTGTTGTCCTGGCACCTGGCATTGCCTCAGCTGGTGCCTCAGGTGGCTGCTCATCCCTGGGCATCCCACCTCAGATCACTGGCTCCCTTGGGATACTCTCCCACAGTGTAAGCTCTGCACTGGGCTATGTCCTGGTACCTTCCAGGGCACGGCCGCTGAAGGGTTTATTGTTGCCTCAAGACTCCGAAGGTTTAGCTGTAGCTCTCTTCTAGTGCCCCCTCTTGTCATACTCAATGATCATCTTCTTAGACATCTGAACTCTGATGCTGCTGCTTCAAAATCTGAACAGGGCCTGATCTGTGAGGGTGGCAGAGCCTGGCCCAGGCTGCCCAGTGAAGTTGTGCAGTCTCCTTCTCTGGAAAGATTCCGAACCCACATCGACAACGCAATGCTGGGCCCCATGCTCTGGGTGACCCTGCTGAAGCAGGGGAGTTGGACCAGATGATCTCCAGAGGTCCCTTCCAACCCCTACTATCCTGTGATCTGTGACTTTGTGTGGAGTTTTCATGGTGGCGGGTCTTGCAAAAGTGCCTTCTGAGCAACACTGAACTATCCATCTTCCTCTTTTAAGAAAGGATATTAAAAGCAGTCAGAGATGATGGATGAGAAAGGAGATCTGGTGACCCATCGCTCTTTACACCACTAAAAAACAGCTGAAGAAAACAATGCCATGCCATCCCCTTGCTTGGAAAATCTCATCGCAATTCAGACACACGCAGCTGACTGAAGTGGCTCTGTAAGGAGCTGACATCACCACACAAGGATTTTCCAGCAGCAACGTCTTCCCACTTGCGGTTAGCACCAGGCTTCTTATTTTTTCCCTTCTTCTGGGAAGAAACTACGGTTTTACCATTTCTGAGTAGCCTAAAAGAAAGTTCTCCTCTCCTGGATGCATACCTTGAGATCATACCTTGGTTATCTCCTACGGTACCTTGAGATCACAACTTGGTTTTCTCCCCTGGTATCATTACCTCCTGTTAGATCATAGGGAAGCACTTCAGACTAAAAGGATGTGGCAAATTTAGGCACCAACCCAGTGATTAACACAACCCACGGCCAGTGGAAAGTCAAGCAGGTCAGCTCTCCTAACACAATGTAGGCAGCACAGCATCACCCTGAGGTCTTGGATAAAGATCCTACAACACGAGGAGCAATATTGTTTAACCAACCTCTACACTTGGAGATATTTCTAGTGAACTTTCAAAAGGAAATGGTTAAAACCAGCAAGTTTTCTCCTCCAGAAGAACTGCAACACCCAGCCCTCAGCATTGCGTTGGCTAAAGAAACACAGAAAGAAACTTAATCAGGTTGAGATCAAAGACAAAAACCCAAACAAACCAGCAGGCAGTCTCATCCAAACCCCTACATGTGAAGAGTTCACCATGGACTCCTTCCCCCCTCCCCGCTGCTCTTTTTTTCACTTTCATCCTCATGACCTTCTCCGTTCCAGCCATGAGGGAACAGGAAAGTTCAAAGAAAGCTATTCCGGTGTTATTTTTAGCAGAGCCAGGAGAAAAGTGACTGGAAGTAATTCATGAAAGCAAATGTTCACCTTGATTCTCAGACTCGGGAGATTTCAATAGTCTTGATAATAATCACAATGTTACTAAAGCATCTAAAAGGCCCAGTGATACCAAGAGCATAAATTGGGCTTTTCCTTTCTTCCCACATCACCTTAAAAACCCAGTGACCCATGGACAGAGATGGAGGGAAATGCTTTCCCCCCACAAGCCAGTGAATTGGTGGCCACAGGGAGACCTCCGCTCAGCTTGATTTCAGCACACTGGAAATTTCTGCCACCAGCAGGAAATTTCCATGTTACAATCAAACACCCTCAGAATACATACTGATTCAGGAAGATGTTGGTGCCTTGTGGAAAAGGCCACTCTTTCCCAAGTAGGATTAAAGAAGAGCTCTCCTGGAAATAGCCATTCCCACCCCCCATAGTTTGAATGCAATAACATTGCAAAACAAGCCAAAAAATCTCCCCCCAACAACACCAGGAAGAAAAGTTCTTGCTCCTGAGTTACCAAAACCCACCCAGCCCTTTCTCTCCTCCAAAGTCAGGCCAATCAGCTTGAGAAGAAGCTTGTAGAGAGATACCTGGTACTGGCTCTAGAAAGACCTCCATGTTTCCCTGCCTATCCCAACGAGCACCAGGGCAAGCAGTGGCTGATGGGACAGAGAACTCAGCTGCAGGTTTCCAAGACCAAAAGAATTAATTAGAGAAGCTGCACTCCCAAGGTACTGATAATCAAAACAAAATGAGGGCTGATCCCATTAAGTCAATCTTCTCTGATGGTTGCTACCATCTGATGTCTTTCTCTTCCCGCTGCATGTTCACACTCCATTTTTGGTGCTGCCCAGAGCTGTGATGGTCTCTGAGGAAGGCAGGAATCGCAAAATCAAAGAATCACAGATTGGTTTAGGTGGGAAAGGACCTTTCAAGGCCATCCAGTCCACCCCCCCTGCAGGGAGCAGAGACAGCTGCAACTAGAGCAGGTTGCTCAGAGCCCCGGCCAACCTCCCCTGGAACGGTTTCGGGGATGGGGCAGCAACTACCTCTCTGGACAACCTGGGTCAGCGTCTCACCACCCTCAGTGTCAAAAACTTCTTCCTTCTCTCTAGTCTAAATCTCCCGCTTTTAGATTAAAACCACCAGCCCTTGTCCTGTCCCAACAGGCCCTGCTAAAAAGTCCATCCCCACCTTTTTGACAGGCCCCTTGAAGTCCTGAAAGGCCACCAGAAGGTCCCCCCAGAACCTTCTGCAAGCTGAACAAGACCTACTCAGCCTGGCCTCCCAGCAGAGGGGTTCCAGCTGACAAAGACAGAATTACCAGAGCCAGGAGAAACCTCCATCAACTCCCACCGCGCCATGGCCTCCTCCTGCCTCTCCTCACTCTGAAGACAACCAACTCTGAGTCAAGGCACAGTAGCTACACCCGATGCCCCTGTGCAGAGGGCAAGGGTAAAACCAGGAGGAGATGGCGATGCACCAGGCTGGACCAGGGTCAGCACAGGGCTGGTGGAGTTTGGCCACCTCAGAGCTGTACAAGAACACAGAGACCACCATGCCAGGAAGAAATGCTTAGCAGCCCTGGCTACTGAGAGAAAAGCAGGTTTTCGGTAGCAGAAAAAAAGCTGATGATGGAAAAAGGAGAAGCAATAGATTTATAAAACCCAACCAGTGAATCTGTCTCATAGCTGAGGTCGCCTTAAAATGGATCAGCAGAAAGACAGTGGGTTTAAATCTACAGTAGCTTGGGAAAGCCTGAGCAGTTACACGAAGCTGCTTTGCCCCATGTTCCAGGGATGGATTATTTGCAGCTGCCGAGGACAATGCTGGGGAGGAGAGGAGAATGTGGCATTGACAAATGACCCTCACCCACTGACCCCCTGCATGTCTGCATGGGGAGAGTAATCAATTGACAAGGAGCGTTCGGATCCCCCCCTTGCCCCATGTTATTCCGACTTTCTGAGCCAGGAGAACACAAGCCAGGGGGTTATCGATCCCTTGTAACTGATAAGCTGCTCGCTCATCGTGTTTTAATTGGTGTCAGGGGCATCTGATGAAGGCTCTAGATGGGAGGAGGAGGAGAAGGAGCCGGATGGTGCACAGCTAAGCCCAGAAAGAAGCTTACCCTTCTGTACTCACTTTTGGACCAGAGCTGGAGATCCCCATGGAGCCACAAACCACTCCCTTCCCTCGTTCCGACTGGGAGCAGCCAGGGCAACTGCAACCAGCGGGCATTAAATAAAAAAAAAATTTCCACTTTGCTGAGTTTTACAACATTTTCCTGGATCGAAGAGCCGCTGGTAAGTGTTGTCGTGGCGGGAGGATATTTATTGCAGTCTCAGGAAATGTTTCATTATTCCTTGGTAAGTGGTGGCCGTGAATTTCAGCCTGTCTGCCCGGCCATAAAGTGGACCATCGAGCAGATTATTTCCGGCAGCTGGACTCCGCCGAGGAATGAAGCATCATCTCCCAGGTCGGAGGACGATTGTGCTTGCGAAAGCCTGCCCGGGCTCTGCTCCACAGCAGGGCAGGAGACCCACACCCCAAGTACCCTGTGGGGAGAGGGAAAGTACCCAGGCAGGCTGGTGGGGCTGCTCCTAATGTATTTGCAATAAAGGGAAAATACCATGACCACTTTCAGCATGCTCTTTAAATACATTAAAAGCAGTAATTGACTTGAATTCCACGCTCAGCCAAATGCAGCCATTTTGGAGATGGCATTTGGCAGTGCACCAGCCTGTCCAGAGGCATCCAAAACGAGCTCAGCAGGTCTGGATGGAGGTGGAAAAGGTAAAAAGCCGAAGCCACCAGCTGGATGGGACCATCGGTTCCTGCTGATGGCACAAGGCAGGTCCTAGGGACAAAGCAAAGCTGCCTGTCCACTGGCAAAGCTCTTTTTGCTTGTTCAGCCACAAAGGATGGGGAGGAACAACCATTTCATCGCACACAGCATCACTGGTTTTCTTCTGTGAAATCATCTAAGTACTTTCCCAGTCTCTCTAAGCTTTCAAGCACCTATAATTTCCCATGGCAGAGAGTGCTACTTTTTAAATGGGTGCTAGGTAAAGAGTTCACATTTGCCTCTTGGAACCTTCTCGAGATGTTCCCTACTCCTGCTGCCAACTGCTTCTTGAACTGAGCAATCATTGCTGATTAATTCTTCAGCTTTACGACACACGTGATTTCATATCTGGTCCTGCCTTTATCAGTCTTTGCCTTCAGTGGGTAATTTTCTAGGCCTCTTCCCATCCATTATTTTTTGTGACAGGGAAACTAGAGCTCCTCACAATTTATTCAAGGTGGGCTACACCAGACATTCATTAAGCAGCACAGTAACATTTCCCCACTTCACTCTCTCTTAGCTCCCTGTAATTCCTATCATTATATTTGTTTTCTGGACTACTATGGAGCATGAAGTGTCATTTTGATAGATATTTCTAGCACAACTCTCAGATCTCCTTCCTGAAGCAGTAATAGCCAGTTCAGAGCCCATCACTGGATGTGTAAAGTTAGAATGATTTCTCCCCTGTGCATTGTTTTTCATTTAGCAGCCTTGAATTTCATCTGCCGTTTTATTATCCGCTCACTAAGTATCATAAGGTCCTTTTCCCATTCTTGGAGGTTGGCTGTATTTTAATCTTTTCAGTATTAACTCAGCGTTGCCAGCAAACGTTATTTCAATTTTTCTTTAGCCTGGACCCACTTGGACTCCCCAGATTCAACGAGATGCAGCTGGATTGATGCACAATGAAATGGGGGGGGGTGATGATCTATCATCAGCAAGAGCATAAAAGCATCTTCTCAAGGCAGATGCCTCCACAGGGGTGCAGGTGGTAAAGTCACACTTACCACCACACATACTGGCGTTGAATTTTAGCGCCGCTAGCGGAAGCTGAAATGAGAAAAAGCCTCTCTAACGTAAGTCGTCTTTCCCTCAGTGCTTGTTAATTCTCCTCTGGAGTTGTAATTGTGGGACTTACCAGCTCCTCTGTGAAAAAAAGGTGCTCTCAGACCCTGAGGAAAAGGAGGATGTTTTCGTTTCCTACCCCAAAGGGAAACAGTTTTGAGGGTAAATCGAATGAAGAAGCTCATGATTTAAATAGTTTCTCAGCATGGAGGCGCTGGGGCTTTCAAGCTGCTCTGTCAGCTAGGTCCACACCATCCCAAATTAGAGTTTGGTTGTTTTTTTTGTTTCTAAAATTCATCCCGTGGCAATGAATTCCTTTAAAGCGTCAGCCCTCAACAGGAAAAGGCTGTCCCTGCCAGCACATCTGGAATAAGCATTCCAGATGCGCTCCAGCCAGTACCTGGCCTGACAAAGGCTTGTGGTCTGCATGTGATTCCTGGCTCTTGCTGTGGCTATGGACAGAGGAAGGTTCTTTCTGGCTGGTGTCAGGAGCAGGTCACCAGCATGCCCCGGACAAGAATGGAGCACAGCAGGGACCACGGGGCATAGGTATGGTTCCCAGCTTGCCAAGCTATCCAGCTCCCACATTTTTTTTTTCCCCCCCAAGAAACAGCTGTTTTCTAAACCATTCTAGCCAATGGGCCATGGCCACCTCATAAAACTGCCCATTAAAATGAGCCATGGGCTCTCCATTAGCCATGCCTCAAAGCCAGGTGGTGGAAGAGTTTATTTACTGTTGAAGAATAGGGGGTTTCTCTATAATGAACCTTTCTCTGGTATTGAAGAAAAGCCATGTCTTACTTCCCTTTTCTAATAAATGGCTTCTTTAGAGTTTAATTAACTTTCCCCTGCTCTTCTTTTGTGGCAAAGTGTCACCCTGACCACAAGACAAACCTCTGTTTGTTCTTTCATCCGGGAGAGCGCTGGCCCTGGCAGATAAACCGCTCTTTGCCTAATTTACTGGGGCTTTTCTCTTCCCACTTTGCATATTCCAGGAAGGGAAGATGCAATAACAGCAAGTGATACTCTCCAGCAGCTGGATACCTCCTATCCTGAAACTAAATACAACATGGACCACGCTCCTGGAGCTGGGAACCAGGACCCACTTCCTAGACCCACTAGGAGCTGGGTCGAGACCCTCTGGGTGCTCCTTCCTTTCCTTGGGCTTGAAAGTAAAGCTGAAGGCAACACTTTGTGCCCTTCCCAGAGTTGAGGATTTTGTATTTTCAGCAGCGCGTGCCTCTCCCCACGCATGTGTGTGTATATGAGTGTGTATAAATATAGCTCCAAATCAGTACGAGTGAGATTAGGTCACTGTGTTACTGAGAAATGTGCTCCTGCTAACACAGAAAACAAAACAGCTCCTGCTCCTTGCACTTCTTGCTGTTGGTTCTCCAGGACCGGCGACTTGCGCCGAGACAGCAGCACAGCCTGGAGAAAGCAAAGGTTGTTCTCTTAGAAAAACAGGATGCAGAAGCTATATTTGGGCCAAGTCAAGAGGGACCATCGCAAGGCTTCTGCTGTGGCTTCTCAGCTAAGCTTAGACCTCCGGGAGCCATCACGCAGTAGGAGTTGGAAGCAGTAGCTCCCATCTTGGGGTCTTCCATCAAGAGGGAGGTAGGAGTCCATGAGTAGCACCTCATGGGTGGCTTTTCCATGGCGGTCCCTTCTGAGGAAAAAAAATGGTCTATTTGGGGTCCTAACAGTAGCCGTGGCTCTGAGCAGAGCTTGTTTTACCCCACGTAGGGCTTGAAAGTAAAGATGTGCCAGGTTAAGCCTCGTTATACAACAGAAACACACTGGACTGCAGCTTCTGAATGGTGCTGGTTAATTAATTGTGTCAGACTGACAGCAGGGAGGGGTTTTTTTTTGTGTGTGCTGAAGCTTTCCGACACCAATGCAGTAATGGTCTCCAGCACACAGACAGTCTCAGGGGACTTGTCCTTCCTACCCAAACAGAATTAATTAATGGTGGCAATAAATAAACCAATCCAGGCGGATCAGAGAATTTGAGGCCGCTCCGGGGAGGCTGCTGCAGGCACACAGTGGGAAGAAGCTTGTGTGAGAGCAGTACTTGTGTTGGAGTGATGGACACATCATAGACAAACATCCTGGGAAGCGGCTCTGGCCACTCACTAGGGTTGTGCAACATCAGCACCAAGGTGGTACCACCTATGAGCACCTCAGGACCTCCTTGTTCACGCTGCTGAGATACATACCTGTAATTTTGGGTGGATGAACCACTTGGACCATGCCATTGCTTTGGGCTGAAATTTTAGCTGGCAATGCCCATGGGTCAGAGGAACACCACCGGAATTAACAACCAGTCATTGTCTTTTGTTACAGGTGGGAAAGGGGCTTTTAGTTTGCCCTGCCTGGTTATCCAGCAGCATGCGCCCTGTGGAATTGATACCTGGAGAAGACACCTGGTTAGAGAAGTCTTCCTTCCTAAGATTTTTCAATGATGTGGACCCAGACAGTCAAACAGCAGCTCTAAAGCCCCAGGACCTCCATGCTGAGAAACCATTTAAATTCTGAGCCTCTGCAGACCTACCCTGATGTGGTAGAAGAAAAAACACAGGGAAAGGAGAACTTTTAGTAACACATGTCTGATGAGGGAATAAACGTATTAAACGGAAAGGAGAGCTAACACCCATTTTTTTAAAACACTGGGTGGAACTGGGCTGCAGGAGGAGCATGGGGCAGCACAGAGCATCCCAGGAAAAGGCCAGAAGCTGTCGCTGACTATTTATCTACCTTTTCTGTGCTCAGCACAAATTCTGCCACCGTTCACAGGCTGAACTTGAAGGACTCTCTCTGCAGACACAGCCCCACTTGGTCTGCCCCAGCCCTGCCTTGCATACCCCAGCAAAAGCAAGTCCCTTTAACCCAACTATTTCATCCCGCTCCCTGCCCCCTGCCAGGGGCATAAATGAAAACGTGGTGCATGGTTGATACCAATCAGATTAACCCATCACAGGCAAGCCCCAGCATGCTCATGGGATTGATAAACAGCACCTTGCACACCCCTGTGCTCATCCCACCTCCTTCTGCCAGGGCTGAGGGATCCTGCCCAGGCAGGAGGTGCCAGCACAGCTTATGGATTAGCAGCTGGTTTCTCCTCAGATCCCCACTCTGAGGTATAATCACCATCCTCTCCTATCTCGAGCAGTTTTTGGGCACTCCTAATTGGCACATGACAGAGTGCCTGCCACATGCTGGTCAATATCAATTAGCATATTTATTAAATGTGCATTATTTGTTAGTGGCAGTTATCTGATTACCTCACAAGAGCATCAGGGAGAGGTCCTGCAAAGGGTGCTGCAGCCAAGAAGAAGCTTCTTCAGGTGGTTTTTGTGCAAACTTTGCACCAGGAGGCAGGAGAAGGGGCTGCATCAAAGCTGCACGTTATAGCTCAACACTGGGCTTGGGATCTGCATCTTCAAGGGGCTGAGCACATAACAAACCTCCCTGTGCTGGGCAGGGAGTGTTAATGGTGGGACGCCATCCACACAGCCCCCTTTCCACCCATCTTCAAGGGACATCCCCCAAAAGAGGCTCTCACCTTCTCTTGGTGCCCCGTGTACCTCCACAGCCTTGCTCCAGGTCTCCAGTTGAGCACTGTCACCTCCTCTGGGTCCAGTCACTCTGTTCCCTGTGGAGGATCCATCAGGAATTACAGGTGAACTTGCTGAGCACACCCATTGAGCAGCTCCCAGCTATCACCACTTCCAAGGTAACGTGGGTCAATCAGACATTTGAGGGTTTCCTGCTGCAGAGTTAATTACTCGGGAGCCAGGGAACAGGAGTAACGAGAGAGACACCTGAAATTACACATACTGGGCTATATGAGGCAGCTGCTTTTTATTTCTCTCCTTCCTTTTTGCATATCTTTCTGTAGGCTGAGCCTTGCCAGTGGGCACTGCTGTTATCAGACAGCAGGCAGAGTGGAGAGTTGATACTGTGTTCATGCTCAGGAACCAAAACAGACCCTGCACACTGTTTTAATTTAATGCTCATGAAAGTCTCCAATTCTGATTATTTTTTTTTTTCTCACCTCCTTGAAATTAGTATAGCAGAGCATTGCCAGGAAAAGTTTCTCTGCCTTTTACATCAGGGCTGGTGTGGAAGGACTCTTTCCTCTGCAAGAGGGAAGGACACTCCTCTGGTAGATGGGGAAGATGCCACTTTTGCATTTTCACATGGGAAAATGACCAAAACCAGAGGGTGTTAGGTGCCCCAAACCAGACTAAGGGGCTGGGGGAAGAGCGAGATAAAAACCACAGTCCTGTTGCAAGCCAGCAACCAGCTCTACTCACCTTTTTGCCCTTCCTGTCCATCCTTGACTTCTTTTTCCTACTCTTTCCTTCAGTTTCTTCATCCCCTGAAGAACTGAGGAGCAGCATCAGCACCCTCCTTGCTCTGGTGGGCTGTGCTGGGATGGAGGCAGCACATCTAAGTCTTCCCTCACTGGTGAGGCCGCTGCATATCAAATGCAAGCAGCACACCCAAGTAACTCATCTTTCATGCGTGTCCATCAAACAAAAATTAAAAGAAAATTACATGGGGAAGTCAGCAGCAAGTAGGAGGGGACAGGTTGTAATTATATGGCTATTAATTGGCATCAAGTTCCAGTTTAATGCTCTCTGGCCCGTGCTGATATTTCCTAGGGAAATTTTCTCTCTATTAGTTTTGGATGAGAACTGGGATTCTTCTAGAAGCTCCGAATCTTCCCACAGAGGTGACTTTCAGCTTCAGGCCCCCAGCAGGGTTTTGGTTTCGTGCACTGATGGACAAAAAGGGGCTGTTTTTAACGTGGCTTCATTCTGCCTGAGGTGGAGAGAGGGGAGAGGTAAGTTTTACCATTAGATGATGATAAGGAAGTGATGATCCTTTTAAAAATCAGCCCATGTGGAAGTCTTTGCTCCAAATACCAAATTGAGGAATAGAAAACTCGTGGGATATTTTTTCCCCAATAGCGCCCCCCAACTTTTGCCAGCCTTGGGGAATTCCCCAGCGGAAAGTGGGAAGCTCCTGCCCGAGAGGCTGTTCATCAAAAAATATGACAATTAAACAGAACCAAAAACATCCATCAAAGCCCAGGGAGGATTGAAAGGAGTGATGTGCAGCTTCCTGCCAACTCACCTGGCAAGCGACCAGACAACCCAGATGCCTGGCCTGTGATGCTCCTGCCATGCGGGATATGGCTCTGCCAGAGAAGAGAGGGAAGCCACTGGGACATGGTGACAGGGCTACATGGTAAGATAGGAAGCATGGTTTTCCCAGGAGTCCCATGAGCAGTTGGAAGACACTGGAGCAACTGGCAAACCTGTCATGCTATTACAAACTGGGAAGAGAGAAAGAGAAAATGGAAAGTTTTAGAATTTTCTTTGCTGAAACAAGGTATTTCTGTGGAGAAATCATCATTCTCATCTGATGTTTTCCCTCTGGAAGTCAGAAATTTCTTCCCAGGGGAAAGTCAGATCTGTCCCTCTCTAGCTGATACAAACACCCTCTAAGCTGCTCTTGTCAGGAGTCCAGTAGGAACTGATTTTGCCAAGAGACCTAAAGATTTATCATTAAGCTACAGACTTATCATCTCCTTTATTTCCCAAGCAGCAGAAACATCTTGACTAAAGAGAGCTCATTTCCAAACCCATCAGAGAAAACTCCTCCATGCTAGAAGGAGGACTAGGAAGCCTCTCAGTCACCTGGTTTAGTAGCTAGAGGCATGAAAAAGTGAGGATCTTACAAAACTTTGAAGACAATCCCCAGCTCTGAAGGCTCAGAATGCTACTCTGGAAAGGACTTTTCTTTGGCGTGAACACCTAACCCAGAAGAGACATCCCCAGAGCAAAAGGACTTCAATATGTAGTCACTAAACTCACTCACTAAGCAAAGAATTACCTTTTGATTTTTTAAATTTTATTTTTTTTTTTAATTCACTCCTAGGCTTACTAGCTGTTTCTTCTGTGTGGATTTGTTCCTCACCAAGCAGCTTCTGCCTCAGGAGAGGAGCGCTGCCTGCAAAGGGTGGAGTCAACTGGGAGCAGAGACCAGTCCCAATATCAGCAGAGCTCTGTTGAGAAGGACCTGGGAGTCCTGGTGGACAACATGTTAACCACGAGTCAGCAATGAGCTCTTGTGGCCAAGAAGGCTGATGGTCTCCTGGTGTGCATGACGAAGAGTGTGGGCAGCAGGCTGAGGGAGGTTTTCATCCCCCTCTACTCTGTAAGGCCACATTCAGTTCTGGGCTCCCCTCTTCAAGAAAGAAGAGGAGCTACTGGAGGGAGTCCAGAAGAGGCTACAAAGATGCTGAGGGGGCTGGAACATCTCTGTGCCTATGAAAGGCTGAGAGCCCTGGGGCTGTTCTGCTGGAGATGAGAAGACTAAGAGGAGATCTGAACAATGCTGAGCAAGAGTTAAAGGGCCCCCAGGGAGGCAAGAGGATGGGGCCAGACTCTTTCGAGCGGTGCCCAGTGACAGGACAAGGGGCACTGGGCACAAACTGAAACTCAGGAGGTTCCACCTGAACAAGAGAAAAAAATTCTTGTCTGTGAGGGTGGCAGAGCCTGGCTCAGGCTGCCCAGCGAGGTTGTGGAATCTCCTTCTCTGGAGAGATTCCGAACCTGCCTGGACACTGCAATGCTGGGCCTCCTGCTCTGGGTGACCCTGCTGGAGCAGGGCAGTTGGACCAGATGATCTCCAGAGGTCCCTTCCAACCCCTACTGTGTGATCAGAGGTATCATCAGCTTCCAGCAGCTCCCACCAGCTGCCAACAGCTGTATTCACCTAGGATGGGGGGACTTGCCAGTGAACTCAGAAGGTGTGGGGGCACTCGCTGCCAAACCAATGGCGGGAGCAGAGGAAGATGTGATGGGAGGGTAACCAGGGGAATATAGCAACAGTATGTCCTCGGAGTAGAAAAAGCCCCCCCGCAGAAGCCAGGGCTGACTCACAGGCCCCTTCGCCCTGTCAAGGAGCGACAGGGTAGCACTGGCACTGCTCTAATCAACTGGGCAGCTGCTGAGCTGGAAGAGAGTCCATATAAAATCAATGTGCCGTTAGAGAAACCACCGAGGGCTGCCAGTCAATATGCTGAAAAGACACTGCTGCCTGCGACAACCCAAAGCAGCGACCTGCTGTCATTGACAGAAGACGCGGCAGGCTTGAAAAAAAATAAAACCAACCAGCATCTTGTTCTTCCCTCCTCCTCCTCCTGAGTAAATTAACCCCAAATCTCTTTGTTTACCCTCAACCCTAATAAGCTCTGGTGGCTCACAGAAATGGTCTCCCAGGCTCTTTCCTGAGCTGGCAAGAGCATTTGTTCCCTTTCATCCTGGGAAAAGGAAGGGTTTAGATAATCGCAGAATGCCAGAAAGCAATTTATTTTGACCTAGACTGTTTCTGCAATGTCATCTCTTGGCTTCAGCACGGGGGGGAAGCTTTGTTAGCCGGCGCTTACGCAACACAACTACGCTGAAATGGAGCTGCGCGGGCCAGGCAGAAGCAGCCATGAACAACCAGTCTGGCAGCAGCCTGAAGCAGCTCGACCTCAGACAAGGGACAAAGCTACATCACATGGCTACTTGGTGACCAAGCAATACCCTTCAAAGGTCTCAGCTGCAAAAGAGCTGGACACATCAGTCAGGAGCATGGGGTTCCTCAGGGTGTTCATAGAAGCATACAATCAGTTTGGTTAGAAGAGACTTTTCAGATCATCGAGTTCAACCATTAACCCAGCACTGCCAGGGCACCACTAACCCATGTCCCTCAGCACCACAGCTCCACAGCTTTGAAGCCCCTCCAGGGATGGGGACTCCACCCTTGCCCTGGGCAGCCTGGACTAGGCCTGGACAACCCTTGTGGAGAAGATATTTTTCCTCATGTCCAACCTAAACCTCCCCTGGTGTAACTTGAGGCTGTTTCCTCTTGTCCTGTCGCTTATTCCTTGGGATGAGAGACTGACACCCCTGGCTCCAGCTTCCTGTCAGGGAGCTGTTGAGAGTGAGAAGGTCTCCCCTGAGCCTCCTTTTTTATTTCATACCCCAAGTCCCTGATGTAGACAGGGAAGAGACTCAGGAGGAGATCCTGTCCTGTCCTCCTTACCCCAATACAGCACCAGCTCTACCCCAACAATCCGGAAGGAACATTCAGTCCTTGCCCCCTCCCCAGGAAGAAGAGATTCACAGTGATGGATTCTCACTGCTCTTCCTTCCCATTTCTAAGTCCCTGGGTGTGTTCAGCTCTTTGCCTTCAAGATGTTTTTTTGGCAGCTTCAAGCCTGGAAACTTTTCTTTAGAAAATAAAAGCAAAAGCAGTGACCATCACATAACCGTGCAGCTAATAGCAGGAAACAACACCAGATGCTGTGAGACTCTCCCAAAACCAGCAAGAGCTGGGAGCACAGTGCTCAGCAGACAAGAGCCTGTGTCCCTTCCCACTCCATCATCCACTAGAAATCACCTACCAAGACCACGGGCTGTGGTGCAAACACCCCAAGCTATCAAAGATCACTGCAAACAGGGCCAGGAGCACGGCCCCACCAAAAAGCAGCAGTGAATGGTACGAGCCCTGCTTTTGCCAGATCCTCAGTAACTCCCCTATTGCACAGCACAGGCTTTTAGCTCTGCCCCATCCAATAACTCATCTCTCTGTCATCAGGGAATATTTTTAAATCTCTTCCTCTTTGTGGGCAGACAGAAGTCTCCTCTGTTCTTCCCAGGCAGATTCCTTCTTCTTTTTTTTATGGTTATTGTTATTTTCCTCTCCACGAGCAGTTTAAATCCCAAATCCTCCTGCCTCCTGTTGGAGCAGGGGAAGAACAGTGGAGCAGCAGCCCCCTTGAAGATTTGGAATTGCTCGTTGCAGGCAGGCAGAAAGAAGAGCTGGAAGTCTGTGTGTCCAACTCTCAACACAGAGCACAAAGCGAGGCTTGTCTTCTCCTTTTCCCTTGCCACAGTTACATAAAAACAAATATAGGCTCCTTCATTCTCTTGGCAGCCAGCAGCACGTCCTGAAGAGCAACTTCGTGTCCTAAGACTCTTCCACCAGGCTTGTGAAGAGAGCGAAGAAGCGCTGACCATTCCCTGGCTGGCTCCCACTGGGCCTTATTTCACTCCACGTCCTTCCCAGCAGGACGTTGCTGTGGACAGGCATCTGGAAAGGCTGCAAGAGTTTCATCAGCACTTTGTTTTGTTGTCTACTTTCCATGCTTGAGGTGTTATTATCAGGCTGGGTTAGTTGGGCATCAAGAGCACAGTGCACGGCATCGGGCTGCTTTGAAGAGGTTGCTGAAGGGCAACGGCGGGACCAGGCACTGCCACAAACGACCCACTGACGGTTCCCGTGGTTCCTGCCATCGCTGACGGCCCATGCTGGATGGATTACAGTAAGTCAGCAGAAAGCAAATAAACAGGCAGACAGGATAAACCAGCTTTACAGCCTGGTGTTCCCTGAGAAAAGTAGCATTTCTTTTTTTTCCTCCTCCTCCTCTAATGCCCATCACTTTGTCAGCAAGTCTGCGTGCACAAGGGCATCTTTTGTCTCTCGGGCTTGCAGCCCCAATCCGCCGATCAACAAATAGGTCCTGCCAAGAGCCGCTGCCTTTGCTCCAGTTGAAAAGCCTAAGCCTTCCTCAGAGCTCGGCCACCCTGCTTTTACCCTCTTGCTGCAACCCAGCTGCTAAAGCCCCGCCACCATCAGAGCCTGCAACCTGCTCAGCCAATGTCCTGAGGTGACTAAGCTCCCACACCACAAAAGGTGCAAGCCCTGAGCCCCATACTTTGCTCAGCACCAAGGAGATTCGGCCACCTACTCTTGATGTACCAAAAACACGTTCAGGATATCTCCTGAGCCTCTTGGGATAAGAAGCATGAGGGTAGAGGAGTTCTTATTCAATGGTGATGGCTTCCTTTCCCTTTCAATACCTGTCTGTGGAGTAATTAAAGCTCCTGTTTCTAAGCCACTTGGTATTTTAATTGATTTTCTGCACTAGCTGCCCACAGTCTAGTCATTCAAATCCGACATTTATCTTGTGAGCCCCAAATGAGCAGCAAGGGAAAGCAGCCCGCCCTGCACTTCCCCCGCGAGCCCATCACGGACAGCACTGGTTTGCACTGGGGATGCTGTGGGTTGGGCCAGCTGGTTGCTGAATCGATGCCCTTATCTCCACTGCAGGGTGAAAAGAGCTTCCCACCAAGATCCTGGACCTGTTGGGTTTTTTTTCTCCTGGGAACTTTCTCTGCTTTCCATTTTTTTTCAGGAGAAGAGGAAATTATCAATTCTGCATAGTCAGTTTCTTGTCAAGAGAAAATTTGGAGCATGGAAAACAAGGGCTGATGTTTTTGAATTAACTCCTGTCTTCCTCCTGTTTTCAGATGCTGTCAGTACCCAGAGAAGCAAATTTGGCCATGCAAACATCACCCCAGCAAAAGGCACTTCTCCAGTGAAGTGAGCTGAAGAGCTGGTTCTGGGCAAGATGGTGTTTTGAAGTGGATCTTCTCTCAGCATGTGGTTCCTCACGCTCTACTTTTATGAAATAAGTAAAAGGTCCTTCTTGTTTGTACTCTTCCAAGATCAGATTTGCTTTCCCGCGATGCATTTTCACACTCCTTCCACCTCTCTCTTCCCTCTTCTTTATTCTCTGGGGACTCGTCAGCTGTTTGGAAGAGTGTCAACGCCAGTCACTGTGGCCAGTTGTTTTGGAAACAACAACATTCCTGATTCATTTAATTTAGCATTGGAAACCTCACACTGCTCCTGGCAGGAGGTTTGATCAAAATGATGAATGACTCCCTGCCACCTCCCTCGCCTGCTGTGAGCCAAGGCTTGCGGCGGCACGAGAACGTCTCAACCCTACAAATCCCTCTGTGGATGCTACGAGAGGCCAGGCAGGACCATCACCCTCTTCACATCGTCCACGTCCACTTAGACTTTTCTGCTAAAATGTCCCATCTTCAGAAGGGACCAGATGAAAACCCTTGGTTGATCGTTGCGGTATCAGCAGGAAGCGAGGGAGTTTGGCAACATAGCTCACGCTGAAATTCAGAGGGAATGGAGAAGCTTTTTAATAAAATCCTAAGTCCATCTCAAACTGTTATTGACAACCTAAAAATCTGGAACCTACTGGGTAAGGTTTGGGTTTGTTTAGTCATTTTTTTTTTGTCGTCTTTTAGCAAGACCCCAGAGATGATGACAAATGTGTCTAATAAGCCCAGTTTTAGAGTGAGAAAAATCAAGCTCTTACAACTCAATAAAAATTACTGACAGTGGGGTAAGATTCCTAAATCCTCACAGCGACTGCAGGAGGTCACTTCTACAAATACAGAGATAAATGCTTTCCCTAGCAAGCGAAAAAAAACAAAACAAACCCACACCAAATCGACAAAGTGCTGCCCTTCCAAAATATTCTTCTGACCTTGAACTTGCCTGTAGCCTGTATCTGGGAGAATCCTCTAGCCAAGTTCTCCAGGAAGCTTGGGGAAAACCCAGGCCTCAAGGTCCTGGGTGGAAAGGCACTTAAAGCCAGGAGCTTCCTTGCTGGAGACATGCTGGAAGAGACTCGTTCCTCTCTGCTATAGACAGATTGAGCCTCCAATCTCCTCTAGGAATCTGAAAATAAACCATGCATGTAATAGGTGCACATTTAGCATGAAAGGAAGATGCTTCACAGAGGACAAATATTAAACCGTAAAAATACATCAAGAGACATTTCCTGGGAAAAACTGATTTTCACCTGGCTCTCAGCTGAGCAGGAAGCTCCCAGGAGCTGTTGCTATGTCTGGTGGAGGAAAAAACCTCAGGGGAGGCTTTACATGAGAAATCTGCCTGGAATTCCTAGAGGTGTAAGGGAAAAGGGTCAGTGGTCCAGGAACCTTGTCAGTTGCCACCCTGCAGACATACCTCTCTGTGTAGCCATCTAAAACCATTGGCTTTGCAGTGAAAAAAAATAGGATATGGTCAAACAAGATCAACTTTATGAGCCAAAGTGTCCCAGGGATTTACAGATCTTGCTGGCGATACTGTCACTGTGTCACTTAGATCCAAACAAGACTATGGGTCCAGATGGGATTCATCTTAGGGTGCTTAGGGAGCTGGCGCAAGAGCTGGCTAAGCTGCTCTCCATCATTTATCACCAGTCCTGGCTATCTGGGGAGGTCCCAGATGACTGGAGGCTGCCCAATGTGACGCCCATCCATAAAAAGGGCTGGAAGGAGGATCCGGAAAACCATAGGCCTGTCAGCCTGACCTCAGTGCCTGGCAAGGTTATGGAGCAGTTCATGTGGAGTGCCATCGAGCGGCATGTACAAGATAACCAGGGGCTCAGGCCCAATCAACATGGGTTTAGGAAAGGAAGGTCCTGCCTGACCAATCTGATTTCGTTCTATGACTGGGTGACACGCCAGGTAGATGAGGGGAAGGCTGGGGATGTGGTCTACCTAGACCTCAGCAAAGCCTTTGACACAGTCTCCCACAGCATCCTCCTGGAGAAGCAGGCAGCCCATGGCTTGGA
>VWZK01005208.1:130480-141135 GCA_013396935.1 Baryphthengus martii | reverse complement strand
TATTGAGGTGCTGGAGCAGGTCCAGAGGAGAGCAACAAGGCTGCTGAAGGGACTGGAGGGGAAGTCTTATGAGGAGAGGCTGAGGGAGCTGGGGTTGTTTAGCCTGGAGAAGAGGAGACTCAGGGGAGACCTCATCACTCTCTACAACTACCTGAAATGAAGTTGTAGACAGGTGGGGGTTGGGCTCTTCTTCCAGGCAATTAGTGACAGGACAAGAGGGTATGGCCTGAAGCTGCGTCAGGGGAGGTTTAGGTTGGATATTAGGAAGCACTTCCTCACGGAAAGGGTCATTAGGCACTGGAATGGACTGCCCAGGTTGGTGGTGGAGTCACCATCCCTGGAGCTGTTTAAGGAAAGATTGGATGTGGCACTTAGTGACATGGTCTAGCTAGGTGTTGTGGTGTTGGGTTCATAGGCTGGACTTGATGATCTCAGAGGTCTATTCCAGCCTCAACGATTCTATGATTCTATGATTCTATGATCACATGCCATAGGAACATCAGTATGGCTGCCCGGTGTCGTACCCAAGGTCCATCCAACCCATCTCCTCCCTAGGCTGTGCTCATCAGCAGAAATCTTGGGAAAGAGAACAAAAATACAGCAAGAAAATATCATTATTCCTCCAAACCCACCCTCCCAGCAGGCTGCTGTTTCCATACTCTGAGACTGTTTCAATTCCTGTGCTTAATAGCCCATGATGGACCCTGTCTTTGAACTTGTCTCATTGCTGCTGGAGCCCACTAACAAATTAGATTTCCAGAAGATCCTGCACCAAGCTATTTGACAACTCAACTTTGCTATCTGCACAGCAGTACTTGCTTTAGTTTCTAAAATACACGCGTGGTAAACCCAGGTGAGGAGCAGTAATGCTGGTAAATCCATATGGGAAGTCCTTCCTGGGCAAAAAAGAGGCCTTTGCTAAACTGATTACACTCAGACCCATGAAATGAGTTTACCAGTTGCTACCTGGGTGCACATCTAGTTGTTCTGTGCTGCTCTGCACCTTCGGTGGACAATGAACAGCAAGTTTAGGAGTATTGATGGACTAACTGTGTAATCACATCAAGAGAGTTTAGGGGTCATCATCACCCAGCAGCTCATTCCTTTTGTCCCATTTCCGTCCCATTTCCATCCCATTTATCCTTTCCTACCTCCCCATCTTTGACAGGGCAGAAGCCCAACTCTTCCGTTAACATAAAGCCTTTGTCTGTCTTCAGCAAGTGGGAAATGGAGAAAAGAGTATCAAAAAATTTGAAAGTTTTTTCTTTCAGTGAATATGGGACTCCAGTAAACAATTTTAAAATTTTTTGTTTGTTTTTTTTTCTCTCAAAAACTATGAGACCATCTCAGGACCTCTTATGCCCTTATCTCTCTGCATGCTTTTACAGAGTGTCAACAGTCAAAAGCAGCTGAGATACTTACTTGGCACGCTTATCTCCCTCCTACTTCTCATTCTTTACCTTTCTAGGCAGCCTGGTAAGGAAAGCCACATTTCTCTGCTATAACAATGAGAACTCTTAAGCCATTCATCTGGAGCAAACTGCTACAACTCTGTTGTTTTGACTGATCCTGGACATCTTTCTGGGAGGCAGACCTGAGCCCATATGTTAGAGCATCAGCAACAGTTTTGGAGACCTGCAGGGTCTCTTCTGAAAGCTTGCAAAGAAATTTAACCCTTGCCATTAGCCATGTTGGAAATCACTGCTGTTAAACCAGAAGCACCTCATCCTGAAGCAAGCAACCCCTCTCTTCTCCATTTCTTCTGTAGCACAGCCAACAGATGCAACCAAAAGAATTCTCCCAGAACATACAGAAGAGAAGCCTCATTCCCTCAACATCAAGCCTGCATTTCTCCATGCTCTGCCCTCGCACCCACTAGTAAAAATGGTACCCAAATACCTACCTGAGATACTTTGACTGCTTGCTTTCTGAGCTTACTCAGAAAAGACATTGCTGCACTAGCTACACCCCAGAAAATGATCTCTTTACAACCACAAAGGATGGAGAGCTGTTTTTTCCTCTTGGGAGTGGTGAGATGCTCTGGAATGAGCCATGCAGCTCAAACAAATACATCAAGCAAAGTGGCTCTGACCACTGGGCTGGGTGTTTGTCACTTCAGGTGTAGGGCCTTTAGCTGAACCCATCCTGAGGTGATTAAAAGGTCACTAGAGGCAGCTGGAATCTCTCTTTACTGATTATAAAGGCTGATATAAAAATATATCAGTAATAAATTCCTGTCAGGCACTCATATGTATGGAGGTAGCAGCAGCTCTGAGTTATAGCCCTATAATTCCTTCGAGGGGTCCCAGGGACATTCTGAGTCATTACCCAACCCCTGGGAAGCTCTTCATCAGCTCAATGCAAGCCTGACCTCCCAGCAAGCTGGGTTTGCAGGGGACAGGATCCAGCTACCAGACTTGGTGGAAGAGGATCTCCTCCCTACCCTCCAGCTTTCCTAACTTTTCTGATATACTCCCTTCAACTTCTCTTTCAATAAAATAACCTGAGTTAGAAGACATTGGCATTTATTTTCCGTCTTGTGTGAACAGTTGATGCAGCAAAGCATCCTGGATCACATGAGGCTGGTCATAAGACATGTTCTCTTGATCCTGTGAGGAATGGCTGAGGGATCTGGGCTTCTTCAGCCTGGAGAAAAGGAGGCTCAGCGAAGACCTTCTCGCTCTCAACAGCTCCCTGACAGGAGGCTGGAGCCAGGGGTGTCAGTCTCTTCTCCAAGGAATAAGCGACAGGACAAGAGGAAACGGCCTCAAGTTACACCAGGGGAGGTTTAGGTTGGACATGAGGAAAAATACCTTCTCCACAAGGGTTGTCCAGGCCTAGTCCAGGCTGCCCAGGGCAAGGGTGGAGTCCCCATCCCTGGAGGGGCTTCAAAGTTGTGGAGCTGTGGTGCTGAGGGACATGGGTTAGCGGTGCCCTGGCAGTGCTGGGTTAATGGTTGGACTTGATGGTCTTAAAGGTCTTTTCCAGTCAAAGCAATTCTATGGTTCTATGATATGGACCAATCCAGTGGAAAAGCCACCACTGGGTTCAGCTGAGATCCCTCTCACAGCCAGCTGCTGATTCCAGCATGGAACGAGGGAGAGAAGTCAGGTTCCTGGTGGTTTGCAGTGGGAAGGAAATCCAAGCTGCTCGGGTACAGCTTGGCAGGGAGCTGGATTTAGAAAGGGGACAGAGGGCCATTTCACGCTGATGACGCTCCCCAGGGCTTTGCAAATGCCACGCTGGCCTTTTCAGCCTGCAAAGGGAAAGGAGCTTTCACACCTAGGAGGCTTATTTCAGAAGCTGTCTAACGGCATTTTTGCAATTAAGAGGCCAGCCTGAAAAGGGAGCGACTCTTCCACCTTCTCCCGCTGTGATTTCTTCCTCGCTCAGTGAGGAAGACAGTTATTTTTTCAACACCAGCGAGCCTCAAAGATGAAGCTGAGAAATAAAATGAGCTGAGGAAGTCCCGTGTTTCCTCTCCACTCCACCTCTCCCCTCCTTTTAATAAAGCTACTGAATATCATGTTCTCGGCGTAGATTAACCTAAGCTTTGCTCCCAATTATTATTTCGCTCTCCTAAGGACAGAAGCAGAAAGGGGCTTGACAAATGAACACAGCAGCTCTGCTGTCAAAGCTGCACTTCCACTTCTGCAAGTTTGTCCAAAGCCTTGTTTCTCCTTCACACATTTTGCTGGCTGTGTATCCCCAGGCCTTTTTACAGCACTCGGGACTCTATGCCACGGATTGTTCAACTTTTTGATTTGTGGAGCTCTATGGATTTTCCAGCGGGGCTGTGAACCCCACAGGGTGAATTCAGACCTGCTGGCAATGGGCTCGATTTGCTCACTCCCCCTCCCCACACCTCTAGAAACAGCTTCTGTGGGCACAAGCGGGAAGAATCTATGCCAGAAAAACTGGAGTTGTTCAGCTGGGAGAAAAGGAGGCTCAGGGGAGACCTTCTCACTCTCGACAACTCCCTGACAGGAGGCTGGAGCCAGGGGTGTCAGTCTCTTCTCTCAAGGAATAAGTGACAGGACAAGAGGAAACGTTACACCAGGGGAGGTTTAGGTTGGACATGAGGAAAAAATATCTTCCCTACAAGGGCTGTCCAGGCCTGGCCCAGGCTGCCCAGGGCAGTGGTATAGTCCCCATCCCAGGAGGGGTTTCAAAGCCGTGGAGATGTGGTGCTGAGGGACATGGTTTAGTGTTGCCCTGGCAGTGCTGGGTTAATGGTTGGACTCGATGATCTTAAAGGTCTCTTCCAACCAAAACAATTCTGTGATTCTATGAAATGAAAATGCAAAATTAGAGAAGGACTGCACTCCGAATCATCATGATGCCTTCAAAGCCCAGCCTGGCCATGGAGAAAGCTCTTGACCTTTACAGACCTGGAGTTGTCCCTCTGTAGAGAAGCAACAGAGCAAAAATCAAGCCCATCTCTTCCTCCTCGACTTTCCACTGGCATAAATCAAGGCGGGTGCTCCTGTGCTGAGGCAGTGATTAGACCCACGCTGGAGTGGCAGGAGGGTGGTGAGTTGAGATCTGGAGAAATCCCATGCTCTTCCCTGTTGGTGATGGCAGGGTGGGAGGCTCGGTGGCATGCCGGGCTAATCAGCTCTACCAGCTAGTCAGGCTCCTCTTAACAGCTTCTATTTCCCCCTGCAGCTCAGCTTTGATTTTTGCAGCCTGTGGTGCTGTAGGAACAAGGCTCAGCTGGTTTTGCAGCCTGGCCTGAGGTTTAGGGTCAGAAGTGGCTGTTCAGATCCACAAGGCTGACCCCCTGCCTGGCATATTTGCTGCACAAGCTGGGATCTGCACTTGAAGCGCCCGTGATCCGCTCTTTCCATTTGCAGGCACTGTATGGGGTAAGACAGGGGGTTGATTGCATCTGCTCAGAGCAGATGTAGGGCTCCAGCGTCGCCAAAAAACTCCTTGGAAAAACAGAGATCAGGGCAAATAGAAGTACAACATGATGGCGAAAGAGCCCCATCATCTTGAAAGGGTGATACACCAGTGAGTTTGCAGATGTACTATGTGTTTGGAAGGTAAAGGTTAACCCTGAGCCAGGTATCTCCCTTGTTCAGGTGAGGAAAGGGGAAGGAGTTGTGAGGGTATTGGGTGTTTCCTTTACCTAGGCCACAGACTTTAAGACCCAAAATCATGGCAGCAGCTGGATGCTTTCAGTTGTCTATTTTCTTTTCAAGTTGAACGTATCCTAAATTCTTCCCGTGGAATAAAAAAAAGTGTCCACGTTCTCTCTTCTCCATCCACACTCTTTCCGGAACTCTATGTGAAATAGGGTGTCCTTCATGGAGGCACTAAGGAGGGCGAGAATGACTATGTCCAGCTAAGAAAAACAAATAGTGACTCTTCGGACACCTTATTGCTCTCTACACCAGGAATATTTTATTTCGAAGGGGTGTTTTGCAGATTGCGTGGTTCATGTCCGTTTAAGCATGGGAAGAAAGCAGATGATAGCTGCATCCACAGGAGCCCTAAAGAAGCAATACCTGTCTGTTCTCAGCAGAGAGGTTTATTAGAATCACAGAATTGTTTTAGTTAGAAGAGATCTTTAAGATCAGCAAGTCCAACCGTTAACCCCACACTGCCAGGTCACCACTAAAGCACGTTCCTCAGCACCACATCTCCACGGCTTTGAAACCCCTCCAGGCGGTTTCAAAGAGGCCTAGTGGAATAAATTGCTATTATTTGAGAGCTGCCTAAGAATATACTTCAGGGAAGTAAAAAGATGATGCTCTTTATCCAAATAGGGCTCCATCCACAATGCATCCTAAAGGATCCCCACGTCCTTCAACCAGGCCCAAAGAAAACGTAGCATTAGAGGCTCGGTCAGACTCCTATTAAAAGCATTTTTTTTTTCCCCACTAACTTTTTCAGAGCTTGGGTCGGGTAGAAAAAGGGAGCAAGGTGTCAATACAGAACCTATTCTCCAGATCTCAGGACCTCATTAGCAGAGCAGGTTGAGTAATAGGTCTCCAGGTTCACCAGTCCAACTGAAAAATGATACCCTAAACCCAATGGTTTGGAGGTCAACAAATGTATCTCAAGTTGAATGAAAATGCTTCATTTTACCCAAAATGCATAGTTCAGTTTTTGGTTACAGCTGGTTTTGTTTTGGTTTTCGTTTTCTTTTAATCCTTGAAACTTTTTTTTTTTTTTAACTGCAGAAATGAAAGCTCAAGTTACTTTCTTCACTAGCACCCTATTTCCAAACTCAAGACTGGAAAAACCCCACTCAACCCACTCTCTTGACCACTACAAGTTGGTGCTAAAGCTCCATGGCCCCACGGTCCGAGCCCAAACTCAACCTTAGCAATCTGCAGAAGGGATGAAAGTGGAAGCAGAGCTGGGGTTTTCATGTCAGGCCACCATCCTTGGTCCTCAAGGCAATGAAGCTGACGGCGAGCTCACACCCAGATATTGCTGCTTTCAATAAAAGCATTTTAAGGCAACTTGGGATGTGCCCAAGAGCTGGTTTAGAGGTGGCTCAGGTATTTATGTGGGAAGGGGCAAGGTGGTTCCTCATGTGTTTCAGACCACACGTGACCCTGCTCTGCCACTGCTAGAATGAGGTGAGGCACGTCATGCTGATGGCATGGGATGAATTTTGTCTGGCCAATCAGTACAGTCAAAGCTGAAAGACAGCCAGGACAAGTGGGTAAATACCTTCTCCTCCCACTCCAGCCAAACATCGCAGGAGATCATTAGAGACTGCACGTGACCAGCGGCAAAAATTAATCACAAAAAAAGTTGTTATTTCTCAAAGCCAATTCACGTCATGTCTCCATTGTGGATCTCACAGCAGTCGGTAATGACACTGGCAATTAAAGGTAGGTAAGACCCTCCAATCAGCAAGATAACATTCACTGATCATAATGCATCTGTATCAAGTCCTACCAGAGCTTTTTTTTTCTTATCCAATATTTTTCACATATCAGGAGAAATAAAATCATAGAATCATAGAAACATTTTGGTTGGAAGAGATTTTCAGATCAAGTTGAAACACTAACTCAGCACTGCCAGGGCACCACTAACCCATGTCCCTCAGCACCACATCTCCACGGCTTTGAAATCCCTCCAGAGATGGGGACTTCACCACTGCTCTGGGCAGCCTGGAACAGTCAGATCATCTGTTTGAGACTACTTTAAGTATCTAAGCTGGTCTCCAGCTCCTCAGAGCCCTTCAGAGGAGAACACGCTAGTGCCTTGTACCCTCTCCACCCAGCAGTGCCAAGAGCTTCATAAGCCATCTCCACAAGTCTCACCATGGCCCAATTCAGGAACCATTCATGGATTCCAATATGTAAATATAGTAAGAGGATTGCAGAGGAGAGATTTGTCTTGACTAGGAGATTAGTTTTAGATCAAATTTGGCTAATGTGGGAAATCCTGCTGGCTAGGACGTGATCACTTCAATTAGCTCAGGAGTGCTTTACGCATCTCTACTCCCCGAGCCAGGCGGAACTGGCAAACAGAAGCTGGAGAGATGCTGAAGCTCTGAAGGAAAGCAGCCTTTGCTCTCAGAAAGGTGTTTTAGCTTCAACTCAGCAGACCTCAGCCGAGCATTTCTGTTCGGTGACTGCACATTTCCCACACATCGTGCTCGCACATCTCCTCTCTGAACTCCAGAGCCCTAGGTCCTCCTTGCCGCCTGAGCTGCCAGCATCTCTGGGGAGATGGCAAAAGGGCACTGGGACAGGAGAGAAGAGATTGTGCAGGTCAAAGCAGAATTTCACTGCCAGCACTCTTTGCAGTTTGTCAGCCCGAGCCAGGATACTCAGCAAGCAATGTGAACCTCACCATCACAAATACCATGGTTTTCCCCAGAAATATAGAATGGTTTGTGTTGGAAGCGACCTTAAAGATCATCTTGTCCAACCCTCCTGCAGGGAGCAGGGACAGCTGCAACTAGACCAGGTTGCTTAGAGCCCCGGCCAACCTCCCCTGGAATGGTTCCAGGGATGGGGCAGCAACCACCTCTCTGGACAACTTGGGCCAGGGTCTCATCACTCTCAGCATCAAAAATTTCCTCTTTCTCTCCAGTCTACATCTCCCCTCTTTTAGTTTAAAACCATCACCCCTCATCCTATCACTACGCTCCCTAATATAAAGTCTGTTCCCATCTTTCCTGTAGGACGCTTGAAGTCCTGAAAGGCCACCAGAAGGTGTCCCTGGAGTCTTCTCTTCTCCAGGCTGAACAACTCCAACTCTCCCAGCCTGGCCTCCCAGCAGAGGGTTCCAGCCCTCCCAGCATTTCTGGGGCTCCTCTGGCCCTGCCCCAACAGATCCCTGTCTCTCCTGTACTGAGGACTCCAGAGCTGGACCCAGCACTGCAGAGGGGGTGTCCCCAGAGCACTGGGAGCAGAGGGGCAGGATCCTGACTCGTCACAGCTCCTTCCTGCTCACCCAAGGTTTAATTCCATCATTTGCCTGCTCTAGAAGCCCAACACCTCAAATGCCTCCTTCGCCTTGGAGGGGTTGCCTACCGAAGGGTCCCTTGTCCAGGAAAATCTAAGGATCTTTTGTGGGACGATGGCAAGGTTTCCAAGGTAAGATGATGAGCTGGGTTTATGCTGAGATATAAAGGCTTTCTGCCCAGGATGACTCCCAGGATCCTGATCCTCAGCATGGGCCCAGCCTGCTCCTCAAGTGGGAAGCTCTTGGGCCACCAGTGAAAGCCCGATGTCTTTATTTCAAAGTCTGAGGGACTTAAGAGAGATGAAGCTTGGGCAGGAATGGGCTTTCTGTTCAACACGTGCCGACTGTGCCCTGAAGTACAAGACTTTTAGGCTTGATTGAGAATATTCTAATAGTGCCTTCGTGCCGTTTGAAACCAGACCAAAGGAAACATTCATAAATAGCCCATGTTAAAGATGGACCCATTTATTTTTTTTTCCATCCAATTTCCATTCCTTCCCTTTGCCGCATTTGCTAATTACCCAGTATGCATTTGCTTAAAGAAAGCATTTTTCTAGCCTTCACAATCCATCTTCCCATCCTAATGGATCTTGTGGTAAAGTCATTACGGGACTTTATGAAATCACAGTTATTTCCATGACAACAGTGATGTAATAAAGGTGGGATTATGACATTACTGCAAGATCAAGCTGAAGGACAGGATGGATTTGTTTACCCCAGATAGGGCAAAGAAGAGACTTCATTCATTCAGCGTTTCTAAAAGTGCCTTAAGGTCTGCTAATGGAAGGTACATTTTATATCTGATTTTTTCTTATTTTTCTTTTTTTTTTTTTTTACAGTTATTTATTAGGACTTTTTTTTCCAAGCATATAGAGTTTAATAAGTTTCAGAGGAGGCTCCATGCTGAGGATACATCCACTCATCTCTGTGAAAGGAAAGACCATCCCTGCAAGTCTCATATCTCTTGCCTTTCCTGAAAAGCAGCAATTCACTGGGGAAGAGTTTTCCACTGGTGTTTAAAGGACCAGCAGGACGGACTTTCCCCTTTCAAGGATGGCTGATCTAAGCTGCTTTCTCTTCAGATATTTTAATAAAGAAATCACCTGCCATTGGAGCACAGCATGAATTGGCTACCCATGAAATTAGGTTTCAAAATGGCATTAAACCCCTCTTCTCTCCTTACTGGAAATATAACCAGTCCTAGGCCCGGCCAGCAAATTCCAAGCCAAAAAACATTTGTCTCTCAAACCTTAGATGCACCAGTGAAGTCACTCCAGAAGTGATTTTTAGCTCGCTCACTCTCCGGCAATCACACAAAAAACCTAGGTGGAAATGACACAGCAATTCCTAAAGGATCAGAGCATGGAAAGCCACGAGACAGCTTTGAAGATAGCTGGGCTTGCTGGTTTGTTTTTCACAAGAAGAAAAGATGAATATTTCATACGGGACATGGTTCAAAAGTTGATTAATGTTTCAGTGTGTGGAAAACCAAGCCCAAGAGATAAGTATCCTGATGTAAAATTCTTTGAGCTGGCAGTAGGACTCATACGGCCATCTCCTCTGAGGGTCTATTTCATTTAACCCCCTTCAAAATTGCTCCTGCTAGTGGCTTGGTGCTTTGTGAGTGTGCTAGTTCAATGCTTGACCTACAAGTGTGGAGCACTCACACTCTCCAGCGGGACTAAGCGATGAGGTAGCAGAACTTGCCCACAATGGCTGCTAAGATGAGTTTTGGTGTCCCCATCTACCCAGCTCCCTCACCTCTGCATCACATCCCTCCAGTAAGGCAGAGAACTGCCCGTGATCTGATGGTCCTCAACAGTTCTCTTACCACAGCCCACCTGCTTGGTCAATGGGATGATATTATCAGACTTTCTGCTGCTGCTGGTCAGTCTAGGGGATCTTCTCTGCTTCTTTACAAGCTGTGGACGAGCTATGACCGCAGCACTTTGCTTTACACCGGCTGGCATGGTAAAAACGCAGAGGAGTGCTGAGAAGTCCCCTACTCTGACAGGTCATTCGCTCCAAGTACAGCCCGACTGCTCTCAGCAGCTGTTTCAGCTCGTTCTGCCCCAATTCCCGTTCCTCTAAGCCCTCCGAATATCTCTTCATTGACAGAAGGGAAACACCGCAAGGCCACACAGACGTGTTAATGAAATGTGAATTATTAACTGCAGCATGCTAAGGGAGATACGGGGTTGGGGGGCGGGGGG
>VWZK01005208.1:57239-130463 GCA_013396935.1 Baryphthengus martii | reverse complement strand
GGGGAAGGAGGTGGGGAGAAAAAGGAGGGGGCTGTCATTTTGTCATTAATATGTAAAGTAGGAGACTCTCCCTCCTTTCGCTGGAGGGAAAGAGCAGATTCAAGCCTACGTCTCGTTCCAGGGCCAGGATGGGTAATGAGATAACCCGATTGCCACCATCTCTCGCTCTCTTTTCTTTCTTTCTTCGGCGATAAAAGGACAGAGGGGAAATGCAGACAATTAAAAGGAGGATTCCAATCGGCCCTGGAGAGATTCAATGAATAATAATGGACCTCCAGCTGCTAATGTGCTTAAGGACTTCCAAGTCTCAAGTGTCTAACCAGCTTAAGGGTCCGTACCACAGACCTCATTTCTATCTGTAAATGGGAAAGGCAGGAGGAAGGGGAGGGGGGGATTCCTGCCTCTGACTATAGATGGGATCATCTCTCTCCGTCGCTTGCTGAGCCCTTCACGAGGACGATGCAACTGTGGCAAAAGAGTCAAGCTCCCAGCTCTCAAAGTCAGAATTATAAAATCATAGAAACACTTAGGTTGGAAAAGACCTTTAAGATCATCGAGTCCAACCATTAACTCAGCACTGCCAGGTCCACTGCTAAACCATGTCCTTAAGGAAAGGTATGGAGTGAGGGAGTTCCCTGCTTAACCAACTCTTGTATGTCACCTACAGCAGGTAACACTCGTTGTGACCCCGAAATACCTCAGAGAGGATCAAATATGGTGCTAGAAGAGAAGCAGCACCTTGTCTCTGAAGCTTCGGTTACTCACATCAAAAACTTCTGCACAACAAGGCAGTAAATGTGGGACTCATTCCCTCTCTGTACAGCTCTTGGTGAGGGAAAGGTCCCTACCATGGCATGACCAACACCATATACCCATCTCCTGCACCCTCTTTGCAGAAAAGGCAGTAGCTGTACAACTTGCAAGACATCCAAAGCTGCATAAGAAACGTCCATCTGCAGATTAAATATCACTTTTTTTCTGGTCCTTCCCTTGGTTTTGGCTTACTCTCCCACTGATGTTTCTAGCTCCCTCCCACAATCCATCCACCTTCCCCTTGTAGTTTCCCTCCTTGAGCCTCACGACCAAGACAGTCTCCTTTCCTTTTCTTGACTCTCTCAGGTTTCTACCACGCTCAGGAATTTCCACGGGAGATCAAGGAAAGGTCTTGCAAAGAAGAAAGCAGAAAGCATTGGCCCAGCCATGAACCTGTGCTCCTCCCTCCCTATCTGAAGGTTACTGAGTAACTGTCATGGATCCAGAGATTAACAACTTCAGATGCTGGCAACCAATGACCAAAGGAATGAGGAACATCAGCTCCTCAGCCTTGAAAAGGGATATGACAGAGATGGGAGAACCACAAGAAAAGCTACTTCCACCTCTCCTAGAGCAAGGACTAGGGGTGTCAGAGAAGACTCACAAGTTCAGAACAAACAAAAAGAGCTATTTTTATACCCAGTGTGTCTCTGCACCATGGGACTCTCAACAGAAGATCTGTGGCTGCTAAAAGCTCTTAAGAGTTCATAAAAACACCTGGATTTTTCTGCTTAGAGTTTCTCTGCAGAGGCTATTATGTACAAACACACCACTTACAGGTGAGGAGGTCCCTGACCTGCAAACCACAGGAGGCTTGGAAAGTATTCCAGAGTATTACCACCACAATTCACCCTGTGCTCACACAGCTTTCCAGGCACCAGAGCCAGAATCTTGTGTTTGGAGGATGCCTGATCTGACCTGGCACGATTGTTATCATAGAATGGTTTGAGTTGGAAGGGATCTTCCAAGGTCATCTAGTCCAACCCCACTGCAGGGAGCAGGGACAGTCCCAGTACCCGTAGCCTTCACACCTCACTAGTTCCAGGATGCAGCTTGAGAGACAATGTGTCCCTTCCTCTCCTGCTTTGAGATAAACCCATAGGATTTGTAGGCAACGGTGAGATGTCACAAGAAGCCTGAAGATGGAGTTTAATGACTATAGATGCTGGCAGCAGGGACGGAGGAGAGGACAGTTGCATAAGCTGGTGCGGGAGGCGAGTACATCGCTCCACACAAAAGAGTTCAAAGAGAGAAGTCACGTAAGGTCGGCCGCCTGTCAGCCTTCCGCGCCTGAATCAGGTGCCTTTAAAGCCTTCAAAGCAGAACAGATCTCGGCACAGCCACGTGTGCGCTTGTTCCTTCTACCCCAGGTTGGGAAACCCGATGGGGAAAGTGCAAGCAAAAGCAGAGCAATGAGCTAATTAGGAAAGCTGACTAATCAGCTCATTTACAAAGGGGGTTTCATTATTATTACCAGCAAAAGAATCCCGGAGAGTAAATGGGAGTCCTTGCCTAAAGCTGAGTGCATTCAGAACATCATCGGGGTGGGTTCAACCCTCTGCGTCCTTCCAGGCTGCCTGGTGAAGGACAGGACCAGCCCAACTTGTGCTCTTTCAGTGAAGGAGCCACTCCTGCTGATTGCTCTTCTTCTGAGAACGGGGCAGGAGAGCAGAGGGTCTCCTCCATCATGGCTCAAATCGGTGAAGGGAGATTTATTTGCCTAGGATTCAACAGCTATATTTAACCTTCGCCTAAACACTACCTCGGCAGCTCAGACAACTCAAGCGGTGAAACCACGGCGTATAATGAATGCCCAGGGTGGAACAAAAGCTGCCGCTTCCCTTTGCTTTCAAAGAGCGCTCAGCTCAGTGAGAGAAATGTCAATAAAAAGATATTTAAGCAGAGGAGGAGAGAACACGGATACCCCAACAAGGAGCTCCTGCTCATCTCTCCTCCTTTTCCCCCTTCCCTTTCCCCTCCTATGTCCTTGTGTATCTCCAGCAGCAATATCGCGCTTCTGCTGCTATTACCAGCCGGGATGGATATTTGAACAGCCTTAGATCAATATTTGTGCAAAGGGAAAGCTCGTGCATCACAGGGCTAGAAATTAACCTCTCGTCCCATATTCACACTGGCGCACGGGACCGGTGGGATCGGCGCGTTCCCCTGGGGAAAAAGGGGGACATACGTTTCAGGACACAGGGAATAAAAGAAAAGAGGAATAATAGATCCAATCCAGCTCCTGCACCTTTTTACATTTCTCCCTCAGGTTGAGTGAGGGGGGAAGAAAAATAGCTTTTTCTTAATTAACATCCTAACCTTTTCTAAACAGGTTCAAGGGTGTCTTGGCAGGCTTGGGAAGTGGTGTGAAAGCAGCACTGAATAACAGCAGCAGAATTAGGTGTAAAAGGGTCTCACTTGTTTTTTTTTGTTTTTTTCTTCCTGGGGAGATGATTAGGGTACCAGTAATGAGAAATATGAAGAACTTTCAAGGTTGCAGATGCCTGTTTTTTAGCTTATTAAAGGGAAATATTACCTCAAAAGTGTGTGTTCGCGGGTGGAAAATATTTCTTGCAGCAGAAAATCATTGATCCCTAAGTCCTGGCTGAGCTGTTCTGGTCTTTGCCAGCTGAATTTGAGTCTGGACCATTGGCAGATGTTGGGCATGTCCATATTGCCTATGGCAATGAGGTGCATGATCAATCCAGTCCCTGATCCTCATGGTTGGGTTTCCCTGCTTGGGTCACTCCAACCAGATGAGGAGGCAGCACACGAGCATGTGGATGTTTGGGGAGTTTAGGAGTTGTGTGTAGCATCTAGTTGCATTTAGTGGAGATGTATCTTCTGAGATACAGTACCAGGCTGGATGGAGATGTGTCTGCTAACCCACAGCAACGTGTGCTCCCATGGAGGCAAATCTCAGCAAGTTCAATCCAAGGATGGATTAAAAAGGCAATCTGGGGAAACAACCAATTCCACCCGCATCTGTCCGTTACCACTCCCCATCTTCCTGTCCTTAGTTCACAAAATCATAAAATGGGTTAGAAGGGACCTTTCAAGGTCATCTAGTCCAACCTCCCTGAAGGGAGCAGGGACAGCTGCAACTAGAGCAGGTTGCTCAGAGCCCCGGCCAACCTCTCCTGGAATGGTTCCAGGGATGGGGCAGCGACCACCTCTCTGGGCAACTTGGGCCAGGGTCTCATCACTCTCGTTATACATTTTTTTTACCTTCTCTCTAGCCTAAATCTCACCTCTTTTAGTTGAAAACCATCGCCCCTTGTCCTGTCACAACACAACCTACTAAAAGGTCTGTTGTCATCTTTCTGACAGGCCCCTTGAAGTTCCGAAAGGCTACCAGAAGGTCTCTGCGGAGTTTTTTCTTCTCCAGGCTGAACAACCCCAATTCTCTCAGCCTGGCCTCCCAGCAGAGGGTTCCAGCCCTTCCAGCATTGCTGGGGCTTCTCTGGCTCTGCTCCAACAGATCCCTGTCTCTCCTGTGCTGAAGACTCCAGAGCTGGACCCAGCGTCAGAGGGGAAGTCTCCCCAGAGCCCTGGGAGCAGAGGGGCAGGATCCTCCCCTGGCCCTGCTGCCCACACTTCCAGTTCACCCCATACCAAACCCACAGCCAAAAACTTCAACATACCAAAAAGAGAGACCAGCTTTGCCCTGGACTATCTAGCCCATGCTTCTCATAATCCTAGCTCTGCTGCCACCAACAGCATAGTCCACAAAGCCTGAAGCATATCTTAAACCCCTCTAATCTTGCCTTCTTTTTTTGAATCACCCTTCCCATCTTGCAGCAGCAATAGACAGGCTGCCCTTGTGCCAGGCTCACTGCCCCATGCTAGCCAACTTTCAGAAGACACTGGTGGTTTCCCTTGCTGGCTTTACCACCCAACCTTGCTCTGCCAACCTTCTAAAAGGAGATGGAGGTTTCCCTCATGGCTCCTGCTGCTTTCCATGCCGCCACAAATAAGTTTCCCAAACTTTTGCCCTAGTTGGACGCAGCCAAATGTCTGGATCCATGCAATTATCCCTCCTTTTCCAGCCTTGCAGCACAATGGTGGGATAGCCCGGGCAGGCTCCTATTATGGCTACTCACCACATGGAGATGGAGAAATTGCCAAATTCACCCCAGGAGGAAAATGAGGAAAGATATTTATACGAATAGCAGGGGGATTTGGCTCCTTTTGTCTGCAAGGCTAGACACTGGATGACGCTTATTCCTGGTTTTCCCTCAAATTATTGGCAATATTTAACCTCTTTTCATTCTGCCATTGCACTGAGCAGAGAAGGAATGGCACTTGGCCAGCAAGGGGACAGATGAGGCAAATTTGCTGAGTGAATAATGAAATGTGTTTTTTCCCCCTGCTCAGCCTCCCTCAGAGTCTTATTTCTGGTTTGGGGAAGAGATATTCTCCCTTTCTCCACTTCTCCTCCAAATCCAAAGACATTATTTGGTTTGGGTGGGAAATAAAATTTCAAAAAACAACCCCAAACAATATGCTTTTGACTGTCTGAGGCTTTTATAGGCAGAAAGGTGCCAATTAATCTACATTAAACTGAAATTAGCCTAATATTAAAACAATAGGAGGATGACAAGGGAGAGATCAGCCTCTAACGTCCTCATTAGCCAGCACTGCTCCTTGTGAGCTCTCCATCATGTGAAGGTAGCTGTCTGATTGCACTTCATTAGCACTGGGGTTAATTACAACTTAGGAGGCAGAGAGATGGGCTGTCCCCCTACCCTTGCTGCCAGTTCTCCTCCCTGCTTCGCCCATCCCTCCTGGATGGAAGTTGATGTTCCCCTTGACTCCTGTTGCTCCTCTATTTGTAATGACAAGGCAGGTAGAACAGGACACATTTTTCAAAACAAAAGGTACGAGCAGAGTCTTCCCCACAGGCCAGGGGAATTCTGAGAGCCCTCTGCTGCAGCGGGACCACTGCAAAGCTGGCATACCGTAGATGAACCTACATGGACGAAGAGTTCCCTGAGTCCCTCACAAACTCTTCCTGCTCCCCTACAACTCTTGGTGCCCTCCTTTTCTCCTTGGCTTGCACCAGATTTCTGCCCCATCTCCATCCCGCGTTGCTTTTTCTCCCCCAGCCCCTCTGCTTGCTGGCAGCCATTCAGCTCCCCAAGCACCCCTCTGACTTTCTCCTCTTCTCCTTCTACTTATTTTTATTGTTAAGCTTTGGGGTTTAAAAAAATTTTTTGACCTCTGCTGATGTCAGGGCAGATTGTCTGTCAGCACAACATCAGACTGCCAGCAGATGAAGGACAACTCGCAGGGAAGACAACAAGGAGAAAATAATGATAATGCTAAAACTAAAAAAAAAAATAAAACAAAATCCAAAGAGTTAAGACCGCTTCCCAGAGAGGATGCGGAATTGCTCAAGGATCTTTCTCCAAAAACACTGCTGGCCTGGAAGGTACAAGGATCTAGCCAAATGACAACAGAGAAAGGACATATTTCAGTGCGAGTGGGACAATGCAATGCTGGGCCCCCTGCTCTGGGTGACCCCGCTGGAGCAGAGGGGTTGGATGAGATCATCACCAGAGGTCCCTTCCAACTCCCACCACACTGGGATTCTGTGAAAGCACTGTAATGTGAAGTGTCCAAACAGCTATTAACTGAAAGCTGCAGAGAGACACTGCAAATAAAATCAATTTCTATTGAACCTTTAAAAGTTCTTACGGATCGTTGAGGAGCTCCAGTGCGAGCTGTCGGCAGAGGTGGGGGTTGTGTCACATAGGGAGCAGCCAGGCAAGTCTGTGCCACCTGCTCCTCTGAAGAGTATCCCTCCTCTCCATGCGGAGTGTCCATAATCCAAAGCTTTGTGGGAATCAAGTGCCAGGGGACTGAATCGCACTGTGTTTGGCTGTCATGTAAGTGAGTATGGCTGGGAATCTTTGACTAGATGATATAATTTTTCCTTGAGATGGAAAAGCCTACAAGTTACACAGAATCACAGAATGGTAGGGGTTGGAAGGGACCTCTGGAGATCATCTGGTGCCGCCCCCCTGCTCCAGCAGGGTCACCCAGAGCAGGGGGCCTAGCAGTGCATTGTCCCCATGGGTTTGGAATCTCTCCAGAGGAGACTCCACAACCTCTCTGGGAAGCCTGGGCCAGAGCTTGGCACCCTTACAGCAAAGCAGCTCTTTCCTCCTGTTCAGATGGAACCTCCTGGGTTCCAGTTTGTGCCTGTTGCCCCTTGTCCTGTCACTGGGCACCACTGAGCAGAGTCTGCACCATCCACTTGTCCCTTGGGGGCCCTTTAGCTCTCGCTCAGCATTGATCACATTCCCTCTCAAGCTGCTCTTCTCCAGCTGAACAGCGCTGGGGCTCTCAGCCTTTCCTGGGCACAGAGACACTCCAATCCCCTCAGCATCTTCATAATCCTCTGCTGGACTCTCTCTGATAGTTCCCTGTCTCTCTTGAACTGGGGAGCCCAGAACTAGACACAATAGTGCAGATGTGGCCTCACCAGGGCAGAGTAGAGGGGCAGGAAACTTCACTAGCAACAAGCAGATATACAGCTGACAAAGCCAGGAGAGGTTACTACATCTAGTAGTGGTCTTTGGTCCCACAGGCTCCATTGTTTTACTCTCTGAAAGTCATCAGAAGACCTTTTCAGCTCTAAATGTTTCACACATCAGCACCACCTCATCATTAGCCTCCAAATTCACTCTGTAACTGCCCTTCCATCCCTCTTTCACAAGCTCCCCTCCTTTCCAGCACACCAGGGCTGCTGTAAGCCCCAAACCAGGAAAGCAGGCACTGGATAGAAGCAGTGGGCACCCAGTCAAACTGATGGGCTGCCCTTCTCAGTATCCTAAAAAGAGCAGCTGGAGGGTGGGGAGAAAGCAGCTTCGTGATTAAATCGCAGCAGAAGCCATGTCCCAAGGCAAGTCCCAAGACAGCGGAAGGACTTTGCTGTACACCCTGGGTTCGGCTTCTAGGAGGGTTGAGGGTGCTTTGGCAGCACCCTGAGGCCCGGCTCAACAGCACAGCTTGGTCTGTACCCAACACACCAATAAAGTTTTGGTTTTAGCTCCTTCTCAACCCCGCACACATCTTCTGGTGTCCCCGGTACCGCCCTGCACTGCTCTGTCGCCACATCCCTCCCTCCCTTCCACATGCTCTCCCCCTCCTTCCCTTGTTCCTTTTAATTAGCAACTTTTTTCTTTGTTCCCTTTAATTAAAGTGGGGTGGGGGCAGGAGAGGGGAGGGGGAGGATGCTGTCAGCCAGATGAGTTATTATCGCCGTGCGCAAGATCAAAAGACCGGGAGCTCTTGTCTTGTCCTTAATTTGGCAGCAGCTTTGGGTGAAAAGAGTCTTGTTCTTAGCGTTGTTTTTTTTTGCCACGGATGGCGGTCAGGATGCCAAGGTTGGGTTGGAAAGGGAGGGGGCTGAAGCCCACGAGGGTGGGCGGGGAGCAGGACTTTGGTACTTCTCCTTTCAAGACGTAACTTGAAGAGGAATTTGGGTGGTGTCTTGGTCTCCGCAGGTGGGCATCTCGGGCAGGTTCCCCAACGCCCACGTGTAAAACCTGCCAGTCCAGATCCTTGCCTCAGGGAGGGGGAGATGACCAGTTTTATGTGGATGGGGCACGCAGCTCTGCCAGAGCTTTGCTGCAGCGAGAGCACTCATTATGGGAAAGCAGGCAAATGTGGGAGAAGAAACCATACGGGGATTTAAGAAAGAGGAGCCTTAGCTAAAAGTATGAGCAAAGGGCTATGTGATAACGTCATTTTTACGTGACTGTTTCTCAAGCGCATGTGGGATCCTCAAAGGAAAAGCAGGTCTTTTTTTTTTTGTGGGGTGGGAACACATTCTGGGGTGTCAAAGCTTCAGAGAAATCTGGCCTTAATTTATTTTTTTATCACAGTATATTAGGTTGGAAGGGACCTCAAGGATCATCTAGTCCAGCCTTTAAGCTAAAGAAATACAGTTTAAATGAACTGGCCAAGCACCCTGTCAAGCTGAGCCTTAAAACCGTCTAAAGTCAAGCAATCCACCACTTCCCTTGGAAGACTATTCCAATGTCTAATTGCAATGTGTAATTCCAATGTCTAATTTATTTGAATCTAGTGGAAAAATGCTACAGGATGGAACATTTCCTCGCCCTGAGCTCAGCATTTGCACTAAGTATCTGCACCTTAGGGCTGGAGTTGCCGTCATCGGCTCTGTTTGGGTCCGTGGGACTGTAACAAGACGATGCTCTTATCTGATCAAGGTTTACCCTCTCATTAAAAATGCTGTAGAGCTTCCCTGTCTCACATGCCACACTCTATTTATTGTCCTTATCTGTAGTGTGTCCCAAGTACTTGGCGTATAATTTTAATAACTCCTTAGTGCTTTTTTTTTTTTTGTAAACTAGGTCATTATTTCATGCTGGAAGAGAGCCCAAAATGCTCAACCCCATCCCTCAAAATAAGGAAATTTAAAGTATGACCAAACTGCTATAAAAACACACCTATCTAATAGTAGCTGAAATTACAGAAAATGAACCAATTCCTAATCTAAGATTAAGGGCTGTGTGATGCTGGAGTGTTGTCTTCTAACTGGGTATCAGAAGGCAGAGGGTTGTTAATTAACTTTCTATTGACGAAACAAAGCGCACAGAAAGGAACCTTGCTAATCTGTTTGGTGCTAATCAGCACACATTATTAATTTGCCAGGGGGGGGAAAAAAAAAAAAAAAGTCATCCTCTTCCCACTTAAACGTAAGTTCAATAGGGCTGGTGAACAGCTAGGCATTACCCAGGCTCTATTTTTTTGATGACATGTTGCAGTGCATTTCCTAGTGCATTACGAGGCTTTGGCATGAATTATTTAAACTGAACTCCGGTTGTTAAAATAAACGAGCGAAGGATCTTTGCTGATTAATTACCCTTCCTGCCTCCTCTTTCCCCCTCCCTTTTAAAAGCCCAAGCACATGGGCCACTACCCAGCAAAACACTTCGGTCTCCTCCTGTGACTGAGGGCATCCCGAGATGCTCGGGTTTGCCACAAGCGTCCACTCAGTCCCGGGGAAGTCGGGAGGTGTAAGACATCAAATCATGCTCACATCAAGTCAAAAAAAAAAAACCAAACAAAAACCAAACAAAACCCCAAAGCTTTGGCGGATTTAATGCTCGATGAATTCCCATTTAACCAGCGGCTTTATAGGACTTAAATTTTCAATGGGATGAGGTTCAGGTTCTGACTTGCCAGCTTAGAAAGCTTGAATAATCAGTAATAGCCACACTCCTTCCATCCTTCTGGAGGGATGATGCTCACACGGGACCTCTGACTCATCTTGCCCACAGGACTCCCAAGCCAGGGGTGCACCCAGCATCCACAGCTGGGCCCTGCCTGGAATTCTTTCCTCCTGCCACCTCATAGCAATCTGGACAATGACTAAAGATTTCCTTTAAGGAAAAGAAATTTCCTTAAAGGTTTGCTTCCTTTCCCCTTTCTCCTGATCAGGATAGAGCTTTGTTTTATCCCTTCCAACAAGGGATTCCCCCCAAGTTATGCCTGGCCTATCCAGGGATGCTCATGGTACCCGAGGACCTGCGACAGGAAAAAACATCACTTTGCTTTCCCTGCGTGTTCCCTCACCCTTCTTCCTCTCCTGTCAGCTCCGTTTAGGAGCTGGGCAGTGCCAAGTGCTCTCGGGCTGCCTCCATGTTGCTTGCACCACAGAAGTGTTTCTTCAAGGGGCACTTTTGGGCTGCTGCCCTCTCACCTGCCCTGGAAGCCTGACAAGGGATGGAGATCTGAGGTCCTGCTGAACAATAAGCCCCTTCCCCTCTCCCCAGTGCTTGCTGGAGGAAGGAGAGCTGCTGATGGCAAAGCCTTCAGCCTCTGGGGTAGGGGGACCAAAATAAGGACATTCGGGTTTTTATACAGTGGTTTAGGTTGGAAAGGACCCTTAAAGGTCACCCAGTCCAACGCCCCTGCAGGGAGCAGGGACAGCTGCAACTAGAGCAGCTTGCTCATAGCCCTGGCCAACCTCCCCTGGAATGGTTCCAGGGATGGGGCAGCAACCACCTCTCTGGGTAACATGGGCCAGCGTCTCATCACTCTCATGCTGAAAAATTCCTTCCTTCTCTCCAGTCTAAATCTCCCTCTTTCAGTTTAAAACCATTGCCCCTTGTCCTGACATAACAAGACCCACTAAAAGGTCTGTTGACATGTTTCTGACAGGCCCCTTGAAGTTCTGAAAGGCCAGAAGGTCTCCCTGAAGCCTTCCCTTTTCCAGGATGAACAAGTTCAACTCTCCCAGTCTGGTCTCCCAGCAGAGGGTTCCAGCCCTCCCAGCATTGCTGGGGCTCCTCTGGCCCCGCTCCAACAGGTCCCTGTCTCTCCTGTGCTGAGGACTCCAGAGCTGGACCCAGCACTGCAGGGGGGTCTCCCCAGAGCCCTGGGAGCAGAGGGGCAGGATCCCCCCCTGGCCCTGCTGCCAACTCTCTGGGAATGCAGCCCAGGATATGAGCCCAGGTTAGAGCTGGACGGATGGAAAAACCCGGGCATTAAATAAACCCTGCGGACGTTTCACAACCAGCCATGCAAAGTATTTCATTTAACAGCTCAGAGCTATTTATAGCATCGGTTAATTCATTCTGTTCTTTTCCTGAATCTTTTTTTTCCCCACCTCGGTCACTGGAGCTGCTCACACAGCAGCTTGCTCTGCCTGAGGAGCGTGTTGGCTCCCACTACCAGGTGCCCACCTGAAGTCAGAGGTCTCTGCAGGAACATCACAAACCATTGCTGCAGAAAGAATGATATTAAGAGACTAGGGGCTGGCTGCGGATGGAAGGACAGACATTTAGGTGAGAGGAAAACTAGCTTTCCTCAATTAAAACAAAAATGGAAATTAAACCAAAAAGAGGGAAGCAAAAGTAAGCAAGCTCCTGAGCAATACCAGGAAGTGATCTCTATGCTTCGCTACATCCACCTCTGCTGCAGGATCAGCAGCTCTGTAGCACAAAAATCAAGCTGCCACAAACAACTGGGTTTAATTCTTTTGCAGATGCTCTTCACCTTCCTAAGGACAGCCCTATGGAGCAGTGACGGCGAAGCAAGAGAAGATTGACTATTGACCCAGGGAGAGGAGCTGGAGCACTGGGGGAATGCCTGCACTCAGCTGGGAGAGGGAGGGTGGAAATTCCCACCGAGACGAAGCAAACATGATGGATGGCAATCCCATCACCCTCCAGCTGTCCCTCTTCACTTCTTTCTCTCTCCTCTTTACTTATTTCTTTTTTAAGGAGAGTGTCTTAACAATTCTTTGGGTAGTTCAAATCATTCTGCCCCTCTTCAGGTACCAAAACCTTCTCCAGAGGGTGGCTGTAGGGACCTGGTCTAAATCAAGATGAAGTGAAGTGCAGATCTATCCTCAGGCTCCATTGAGGAGCATCTCCCAAAACCCAGTGTGGAGATGCCACTGCACAAAGGGTGAGGCACTCAGGAGGGTGGGAGGGAGGGGGTGGTCCTGCCACATCTCCCAGCTCCCACAAGGTGGCAGGTCTCCATAATTGTTTTATACACCACGATCCCAATCACACAAGCCCACTGGCAGCAGCCCCAGCTCAACAGATCTGCCACGAAAGGACCTGAGCCCTAGCGAGTCATTTCTCAAAAAAATAGATGGGTCTTTTGAGTGTGTAAACAGCGAATTTTGCAAAATGGGTCTGCCCATACAAATTCTAAAAAAAAGGAGCACATAAGTATCTAGGACAAGGCACAGCTAAATCATGGCTCCTTGTGCGTCCTGGGTGATTGCGGAGTTGCGAGCAGGCACATGGCAAAGCAGGAGGATGCCAGAGAGGGAGATAGAAACCCAGGAGGGAGCGGAAAGGTAGTTCGACAAGGTTCAAGAAGGTGGGGAAGAGATCTGGAGATTATGCCAGATCAAAAGGATAATTATTTTTGTTCCATTTCCCTATCTGCATCACTCTACCGGTTATGCGAGAAGCTGAGTGGCTGTGCCGGTTTTCTTGTTTCCGAGCATGCCTGGTGGAAAGAACGTTGTTTCTGAAGCCTTGGTGATAAACACCAAGTTTTCATCAGACCCCCTCACCATGTATTGAGGAGCAAACCCAGCGAGACCTGAAGATTTTGTTTGCAAGACCCGGAGGTTTAGCCTGCAAATGTCTCCCCCAGCATCCGTGTTCCCGTTGCCTCCCGAGGGATCGAGGAGCATTGGCACAGGATAGAATCCCCCCCATCCCAAGAAAGAAATAACTCTTTGGTCAGAATTTGGCGTCTCAATTTGGCATCCTTTCAACCAGTCCCATCAGGAGTCAACTTGTTGGCTCCCAGCTTGAACTGGCGCAGGAAAAGCCACTCACCCATATAAAGCATCTCTGGCCAGTAAAGAAATGAGTCCCAGCAGGAGTTAACGCCCTTACTCACATGCGGTCACCAAATCCCCAGTCACAAACAGGGGTGAGGAGTGGAGGAGGCAGAATTTACCCCTCTACTCCACCTGAAAGCCTGTGGTAGATGGCCCAGATAGGTTTCTGGTTGCCCTTCCCTCCTGGGAGGCTGCTCCCAAAGCAGTGGCTGCAAAATCCTGCCCCTCGCAGCCCTTTTGTGCCAGGCAAGTAGTAGCTCGCCCGAGTCGCAGTCTTGATCTAAAGCACAGCTAAAGATGAGGTGTAAGGGTGGGGATAGAATCATAGAATAATTTTGATTGGAAGAGGCCTTTAAGATCATCAAATCCAGCCATTAACCCAGCACTGCCAGGTCACCACTAAGCCACATCCCTCAGCACCACATCTCCATAGCTTTGAAACCCTTCCAGGGATGGGGACTCCACTACTGCTGTGGGCAGTCTGGGCCAGACCTGGACAACCCTTGTGAGGAGGACGTTGTTCCTCATGTTCAACCTAAACTTCCCCGGCACAACTTGAGGCTGTTTCCTCCTGTCCTATTTCTTGTTCCTTGGGAGAAGAGATCGACACCCCTGGCTCCAACCTCCTGTCAGGGAGTTGTCAAGAGTGAGAAGGTCTCTCCTGAGCCTCTTTTTCTCCAGGCCACTTTTCTCCTTCAGCCTCTCCTCACCAAACTTGTGCTCTAGAGCCTTCCCCAGCTCTATTGTCCTTCTGTGGCCATGCTGCAGCCCTTCAATGTCCTTCTGGTTGTGAGGGCCCCAAAACTGAATCCAGGATTTGAGGGGCGGCCTCCCCAGTGCCGAGTCCAGGGGGACAATCCCTGCTCTATTCCTGCTGGCCACACCAGTGATGATCTGGATTTAACTCCATTCACCACCACTCCCTAGGCTCAACCAACAGCCAACCACCAGTTCAACCATCAGTTTTTATCCAGCGAAGCGTACACCTGTTGAAGCTATGAGCCGCCAGTTTCTCCAGCAAAACACTGTAGGAAAACAGTGCCAAAGGCTTCACGAAAGTCCAGGTAGACTATGGATGGATGGGGGTGAGAGGCAGAAGGGCACCCACGGTGTTGCCGGTTCTGATCCCAATTCCTTGCCCTGCAGTGCTCATGTAGAGCCAGCTGCATCCAGGGGAGCCTGAAGCAGCTGGAAGCATTTCTGCGTGAGCACATCCCTCCTGAAAGAGGGAGTTGGGAAAGCTGTGTGCAAAGCAGCAGCCTCCCAAGCCTGGAGCAAAACTTCTCCACACTCTCCATGTCCCTAGAATAGCTTCCCTGCCTGCCCGTAGAGCCACAGGGAGGAGGTCCTGCTGAAGCAACCCACCATTTGCCCCAACGGTACCAAGCACGGTGACAGCTTAAAAGCTGGGTAGTGAGGATGAAGCCACTTCTCTCCCAGGTTTGCCAATGGGAGAGCTTTGCAAGCAGAGGGCAAGCACCCAGCAGCTGCAGGTCCAGCTTCTCCCAGGGCTTCTCTCTTCCTGCTAACTGGGGAGAGAGCACTACCCAAGCTCTATGTGCTGGCAGTAAACAAGGTGGTAAGTGCGCGTTGCCTTGCCATCAATGCCAGGCACTTTGAAGTGCCATCATCAGGTAAGACACTCCCCTCCAGGAAGGTGATTTCCCAACAGTGAGCCATGGATCCTCCCACCACAAGTGATGATAGGTATCAGAGGACCTGGGAAGACCTTGGCCAGAGCTCCCACCTCTTACACACCTGCACTCTGTGGGTTAACGCAGTGCTCGGTAGGGATGAGCATCAACATGTAGGCATGCAGAAGTTCTCCTCATACACAGCTGGCTTCCCACTCCTTCACTAGCCCTCAGCGCTGCCGCCAGCTCCATGTCAATGCCACAAGGACCTTTGGACACCAGTATTCTTCCTTGGGAAAGGAGACCTCCCCAAGAGGAAGACAATGCACGTGGACGTGCTCACAGCTCGGACAAAGCTGTCTCTTGACAAGTCCGACCATGCACCCACAGGTCTTAATGGTCCTCTCAACAGCTTTTGGGGATCTCCATCCCTTCTCCTGCCGCTGCCAGAGCCAGCTGTCAGCTCTCAACTCCGTATCAATACCATGCTTAATTTACAGGGCAATAAAAGTTAATTAATGCCGTAGTTACAAACCCATTACAATGTAATTATTGTTTAATTGGATTATAAGTTATGCAATTTCCAACAAAGTGCTTATTGCTGATGTAATAAAACAGAAGATATTTACAAAGTGATTAATTGCTGCCGCACTGAGCAGCCAGAGAAGCATAAGGATGGGGGCTGCTGGTGTCTCTCTGGAGGAGAACCCAAAGCCCGTGCCTCTCCCAGCACCTGGCAGGGCTGCACAGCTGGAGGAGCAGCAGGGACCAGCTCCATTCCACTGCTCTGAAGGGCTCTATCCCCTCCTCTCATCTCAGTGCTGGGACACAGAATCACAGACTGGTTTGGGTTGGAAGAGAACTTTCAAGGCCATGTAGTCCAAACCCCCTGCAGGAAGCAGGGACAGCTGCAACTAGAGCAGGTTGCTCAGAGTCCTGTTCAACCTCCCCTGGAATGGTTCCAGGGATGAGGCAGTGACCACCTCTCTGGGCAACCTGGGCCAGGGTCTCACCACCCTCAGTGTCAAAAAAATATCTTCCTTCTCTCCAGTCTAAATCTCCCTCTTGTTGTTTAAATCCATCACTGCCTTGTCCTGTTGCAACAGGCCCTGTTAAAAAGATTGTCCCCATCTTTCCTGTAGGACCCTTGAAGTCCTGAAAACGCACAAGAATGTCTCCTGGAAGCCTTCTCTTCTCCAGGCTGAACAAGCCCAGCTCTCTCAGCCTCACCTCCCAGAATTGCTGGGGCTCCTCTGGCCCCACTACAACAGGTCCCTGTCTTTCCTGTGCTGAGGACTCCAGAGTTGGTCACAGTGTTCTAGGTGGATCCTCTGCAGAGACAACAGCAAAAATCCCCGCTGGCTTCAGTGGAGCCAGGATTTCTCCCCGGTTGTCTCTCTGTGTCATGACCTCATATAGCACTTTTTTCCCTCCATATTGTTAATATCTTGACTGCATTTGCTTGGCTTTTGCCAGCGGAGCATCACCTCTTGCTTCAGCCCATGACACAGTTCCCCAAATCCATTTGCATGGAGAAACACCAGTGAGCCTCTGAAGACGTTGCTTTCAGAGAAGCTGCTTCGCTCTCCCCACCTTCCCCTTCCCTGTGGAAAAGGGAAGAGAGTGAAACAGCTACCGAGCAGCCAACTTTTAAGCCAGGAGGCTGCCCTTTCACGTTGGATGAGTCTCATCAGCCGTTACACACTGTGTCTCGCCTCGTCTCCCGCTGCACCTGGCAAGCTTTGGGAATGAAAAGGGCAGCCGAGCACCTGGGGCTATGGGTGACTTTTGCACAGAGCCACAGCCCAAGCCTTATCCGGGGAGGATTTAATTGGCTCTCGATAAAGCTCCTGGATTTTGGTGAGCGGAGCACCCACACTGCACAGCCAGACCCACTGGGCAGCCCGGAAGGCATAAAAAGACCAAGGTTATGGATCTTCATCAATCCAAAATGGGTTAAATTCTGCCCTGGAGGGCTGGGTGAGCATCAAGGACCCATGTGAGCTATGGGTCAAGGTGTTCCCAACCAAGAAGGTCTTGGGACAAGCCGGACTCCTGCACAGGCAGCTGCTGTCGGTGGCTTAGTGCTCTGGAGAGCAGCGAATTAAAAAAAAATCCAGAGGTTTTAAATGATTAATATTGCTGCTGAGATAATTACTGTTATTACTCCTATTATTACTGTTTGGATAGGAGCTTGTCATGGTTCATTTGGGGAGGAAAAAGTCACAGCCTGCTCGTGGGAAAAAGGGCGAAACACGCTAAAGGGCATTTGTTGCATGATTCAGGGCCAAATTACCCTCTTGTTTTTTAATTATTAGATGCCTAATAAGTGTCTAGAACCTTTTTGACTCCCGCCCCTCAAAATCCCCTGCTTCACAGCCACGGAGCAAGGTCCCATGCTGCTCCCAAGCCTCCTCCAGTAAAGGAAACTACTATAAAAATGCAGAGGAGCATTTTTCCAGCAGAAAATGCGGCTGCTTTAAATTCCCGGCAATTAAAAGTTTGACCAGAGCAGAGGGAAGGGAACCATTTGAATTTCTCTCACACTTATTTTGTTTACTTTTAGAAGCTCTTTCTAATGTTTTTAAGTTGCTGTGTTGTTATCTAAACAAGCCACCTCTTGGAATCTGACTTCTGATTTTACAAGAACTTTTTGGTTTTCTGCTCCTACTGAAAATAAATAAATAAATAAATAAAATCAACTTACAACCTGGAAACAGTCGAAATACTCAACATCACATAAAAAAAAGCCAGCTCTTGATCCAGCTGCATATAGGGAACTGGATGAAACCCTCGAAAGGGGACATCTTCCCAAGCTGCTTTCATGTGGCAGCTCCTCCAGCACTCGAATTCTCTCTTTGTGACATTTCCAGTGCTTAAAGAGAGAACAGTGGGGGGGATTTGGGAATGTTGCTTTTTTGTGAACAGTATTTATTTTTTCATAACCCTGACCTGCTTTGCCCTTTAACATAACAAATCAATCTTCCCTTTTATTGTTTAGCTTCTAGTCAAACATGGCCAGTCTTATTGATGTAAATACTATGTTTGCTCACTTGATCAGCTGGCACACTCCACGGCTGCCTTTCCGTCTTTATAGAATCACCACATAAAGGGAGAGTGGGACGAAAACGTCCATCTCCTGCCTCCCAGGATGCTCTTCTGGAATGGTGGGTGGTAGGAGCTCTCTGTAGGGTGGCATCACAAGGTGCAGCGTTGAGCAGAGGTAGAAAAGACGTTGCACTGATGACTCTAGTTTCACCTAAACTCGGCCGTGTCCGGGTTGTAACATCTCCCGTGTCACCAGTTCCTATCACATCCTACTTTGCAAAGGCTGCTCAGAACCTCTGGTTCTCCAGAAACGAAACCAGTTTGCTTTATTTATTTTTTTTTCACCCTCCATGGAGCCAGACTATCCGGTTGGGGCACAACCACATGAATAAAATCTTTCTCCCCCGCTTTTTTAGCTCCAGTTTATAGGCCAGCCACCAAACTGGAGCTGCGAGCACAGAAGCATTCTTATTATCCAAGAACATCTAATAATATTTAATCCTGCTAAGCTCCTGAACACGCCAATACCTTCTAGCAATGAGAGCTTCGGCTTAATTAACACAGGTTAATTAATAAGCCATGGAGTGGGAGGAGGAGGGAGGGGTAGCTTTACAAAAGAACCTGGTTCCCTCTCCTACACTTCAGCAACCACCCGATGTGCTGCAGACTCTAATTTCAGGCCAGTTTCTAAACAAATCTTGCTCTGCCCTTGGCTCTCAGCCCATTTCTTCACGGAGCCCGAAGTAAAGGACAGGGGTGTGAATGTACGGCTGCCGAAAACCCAATCCCGGGCACGTGCTCCCTGTTGTCCCCTGGGAGCCTGTGGGACGTCGGAATAGGAAGCAAGCTAGAGAGGGGCTTTCTGCAGGAGCCAAAACCAGAGCTATTAGGGATGTTTTATGAGGCTTATTCTTACCATTTTCTGTCTGGAGAAATGCTCTGTTGGAGCGGGGCCAGAGGAGGCCATGAAAAGGATCCCAGGGCTGGAAGCCCAGGCTGAGAGAGCTGGGGTTGTTCAGCCTGGAGAAGAGAAGTCTCTGAGGAGACAGCTTCTTCCTTCCTTACCAGCCAAGCTGAAGAAAGCCGCATCCCAGACTCAACATGAAGCTCTTCTTTTAGCACCGATACTCCTCCCAGATGCCTGAACCCACTCCCGGGATGTCTCCATCACCAGGCTGCGTGCAGGGAGTTAATTCTGCTCGAGGGACAAACGGAGCTAATTGTCCCAATTCTGTTTGCTTCCATAAGATAATGAAAAGCTGGATTTGTGCCAACAAAGCAAAATGCCATGCTGCCGCCTTGCCAAATTGTCTCCGACTTTCCAGAGGGTGTCCCAGATCCAAACCTGTGCTCCTGGTGAAGACAGGCACCTACCAAACCAAACATTGCATTTCAAAGCCCAGGTCCACAACAACTGAGTTATGGGTGTCTTGCCAGGGAACAAGCAGTTGGGAGAGACAGCCTCAAGATCAAACACCAACTTGGCATCACCAGTCCAAGCAGAAATGATGTTCAAAGGTCAAAACATCTCATTGCATCACTCAGATACGTATTTCCCATGGCAAAAAGAGCAAGGAAGCAAAAAGAGCAATGCAGACCTACAAGAGGATGGCATTTAAACCATCACATGAAAGCATTACTTCCAAACACAAGTCTTTGCCCCGATGCTAGGATGAAAGGAAATAGTACTTTGCAATAAATGGATCAAGGAAAATGGTAGAAGTAGGTTTTGGGAGAAGTGGAACAGGCTGTGGAACGTGGGTGAGTGATAAGAGTAGCGTGGTCTCCACTTGGTAGCTGGTATCATGGCCAGTCCTGTCCTAAAGTTATCACTCCATTTCCTTCCTCCAGAGCCTTTTTAAAGTAAAGAAAAATAAGAGAGAGGAAAAAAAAAAAAAGGCAGACAAATCACTTTCCCCTTCCCCCCCTCAAGTAACTGTTGGGGTTTTTTTTGGCAAAGAGCAGATAAGGGATACTGCAGTGTTTGTCATCATTAAGTTAGAGAGACTGCCAAGATGTAATAGCATTAAAGCTGGAGGCATTGTGGGTAATGGCATGCAAATTGCTACAAAGGCACTGGAAAGCAAGGCCATTGCCTGAGCAATGTGAAAAGGACACGGTCAAGCACTCTCTTCAATGTGATTTTCACGATACTACTGCAGAAGTTGGCAGATAAAGCGCCTTAGAGTCTGCTGATCCCGGTCCCACATGAGCCCTTGTATCATTTGGTAGGTACCAGCATCAGCAGGACTTCAGCAGAGCTCTGGGGACAGCCTGGGAGCAAGCAGGGGCTGCTCTCCACCATGGCTTACTCCTCCAAGTTCACCCGGTGGTTTCTCTCTGGACCTGAGGATGCTGAGGAGCACTAAAGGAGGATGAAAGAGCCAGGAAAGAGCTGCCATGGAAGGTAAGCTGTGGGGAGCAGAACCTCACTTCATCAGCAGCAATGCCACTAAGTCCATGGGGCAGTAAGAAAAAGCTGGGTGAAGCTATGGGCACATCACTCATCTGCAGCCCAAACGGCACATCCAACAGCAGGCTGGGCTCTCAGACCTCAGAAATCGCTTGATTCTCACATCTCCCGCCCTCTTAACATTGCCTCCTATTTATCTGTCTGCTCAGAGATGAGGGCCCAGCCTCTCTACTCATACCCTTGACTCAGAGGAAAAAAAAAAAAACATCTAATCTGACTGCTCTCCAGACACTTGAGTGACCTGAGAATGCCTTCTGCTAAGTTCAAGGGGTTCCTCATCAAGGACTGCAGCAGCAGTGAACTTTTTCCGCTGTTTTTTTCCCTTTTTTTTTTTATCAGGCAATTAAGTACAGCTTCCTAATTGGAGTGCTGTGAGCTACTTATAGCTTTCCAATGACTATTTACTTCCAGTAGCACTTAGAAAAAGACAAAAAAAAAAAAAAAAAAGTAGCCTAGATGGTGAACAAGCTGCATATAGCAGAGAAAGACTTCTCTGAAGTTCGGTCAGAGAGAGGCAGAAAGGAGAAAGAAGTAGTCCCTTTTCTACACTCCAAGTTTATGATGAACCAAGATCAGAGCATTTCTCTACCCAGTCCCAACCCCGTGTTTTAGGCCTCAGAACACAAAGGCTGAGAGTTCAGCCCTGGTTTCTGAGGAGCACGGAGAAGCAGATGCTTCCATAGATTATTTTTTTTTCTCCCCCAGACCACATTGATCACAGAATCATAGAACACAGAAATATAGAACCATTTGGGTTAAAGGATTAAAGGATCTTAAAGATCATTTAGTTCCAACCCCCTGCAATGCTGTCAGGGACACCTCCAACTAGACCAGGTTGCTCAGAGCCTCATCTAACCCGGCCTTAAAAACTTCCAGTGACGGAGCATCCACAGGTTCCCTGGACAACCTGTTCCAGTGTCTCACTACCCTCAGAGTGAAGAAATTCTTCCTAATTTCTCGTCTAAATCTCCCCTCTTCCAGTTTGAAGACATTACAAGTACCAGAGGGATCTAGGTACTCCAGATCTACAGGAACAGCATTTTTCCAATAGTATGACAATTTTTTCTAAACGGACTTTCTAGTTGTACCGTTGTGAACATAAAGCTCTTGAAAAAAAAAAAAAAAAAAAAAGATGTAATAGTCTCACAGGAATTTTATTTGGTTTGTAGTGCTTTCTTTCTTCCCCCCTCCATCTAATACTGTGTGAAACACTCTCAGAAGGAGCCAAACTACAACTGATCCTCATCTTTGTGACCCTGATTTCTTAATTATCTGGGCCCAACCTTGCATGAACAGCCACTTCTAAAACTTAAACCCTAACAGCCCAAAACTGTGTTTTACCAGCAGATGAGGTGAATTTGAGGTGCTGTTTGCCTTGCTGGCTTTCTTTAAAAACAGATAGAACTAAGACAGCTGAAGAGAGACTGGTCCGAACCAACTTGACAGTGCCATTTTAACAGGATCTCACTTGGAATCGTTAACAAGATGCCTGGAGCTTGTTCGGATGATTGGTATGCCAGGAAAACACTCCTGGAGACGGAATATTCTTGTACACATCAAGAGTCCTTTATATACAAACTTTTTGCTGGAAAATTGGATAAAAGGACGGAGACAAAGTGCTGTCTCAATCCATGGTCCCCTTGCCACATCAGGAATGGACAGGTATTGATGTCTCCAATAAAAACTGGCCATCATGTGCTGGAGACATCCAGATGAGGTGACATCCACACAGCAGGAGGGGTCTGAGCTGGAGATCACCTGCCTTCCTCCTTTCCTGCTCCTTGTTTCAGCTTCAAACGCCAGCAAACTCCCTGCACCGGAAGACTCATTTTTCATGCTGAACGAGATAAAATTCCCACTGTTACCTCATTTACATCTCAATACTGGTAGGTTATAGATAGCTATTATTTATATGTGTGTAAAACATCCATTTTGTATTCTCTGGGATACAGTAAGAAGAAAAATACCCATCTTCCTGTTCATCTTTTCTGGAGTGTTTTCTGGGGTTTGTTTCTTTTTATTTTTCTCCCTTGCTCGAGTTTGACTGTCGCTGAGAATTTGCAAATAAATAAAGGAGCCAACAGCCCCATAAAAGGTGATTGTTTCCCCCTCCTGCAAAGATTGTCTTTGTGAAGAAGATTAAAAATCCTTCTGTGCTGCAGAAGACAAAGGTATCCCTGGGCGAGAGGAAGACATAAAAGAGGTTACTACGTACCTCTCTTGGCTGTGTGGACTGCTAATTCGCACTGTTGTCATCCTTTCTTGTCTATCTTGACTCTTTCTTCTTTCCATTAAAGGAAAAGTTACCTCTGCAGTAGCTGAAGGTAACTTTGGAAGCAACCGTTGCAATGTGAGCAAGAAAATTTGCTTTCCCAGCCAGCATTGGGAAGACATGTTCCATGGGACCATCAACAAAGGAATACGCATCTGCTCACAGCCAGGATGACAGAATCAGCTTGGTTGGAAAAGACCTTTAAGATCGCCAAGTCCAACTGTTAACCCAGCACTGCCAGGGCACCACTAAACCCCCCTCAGCACCATATCTCCATGGCTTTGAAACCCCTCCAGGGATGGGGGCTCCACCACTGCCCTGGGCAGCCTGGGCTAGGCCTGGACAACCTTTTCAAGGAAGAAATTGTTCCTCATGTTCAACCTAAACCTCCCCTGGTGCAACTTGAGGCTGTTTCTTCTCATCCTATAACTTGTTCCTTGGGAGAAGAGCCCAACCCCACCAGGGTGCAACCTCCTGTCAGGGAGTTGTGGAAAGCGAGAAGGTCTCCCCTGAGCCTCCTTTTCTCCAGGCTCAATAAGCCCAGGTCCCTCAGCTGCTCCTCACCAGCCTTGTGCTCTAAACCCTTCCCCAGATCCGTTGCCCTTCTCTGGACATGCTCCAGCTGTTCAATGTTCTTCTGGTTGTGAGGGACCCCAAAACTGAACCCAGGATTGGAGGTGCAGCCTCCCCAGTGCCAATTCCAGGGGGATGATCCCTGCCCTAGTCCTGCTGGCCACACCAGTGCTGATCCAAGCCAGGGTGCTGGTGGCCTTCTTGGCCACCTGGGCACATGCTGGTTCATCTTCAGCCAGATGTTGTCCAGCATCAAAGTCAAGTGAGGATTCCCACTCACTTCTCACTCCATGGCTTGATTTGGTAGCAAAAGAGCTTACCCGGTGTTCAAAACTCTTTGTTACAATGAAGTCACAACTCATTACTTAGGCAGCAAGAGGAGGTGCAAAAGGCATGCCACAATCATGTGTTTCGAGGCCTGAGATCACGAGCCTATAGCTAGAGGCATCAACCCATGACAGCATTTCCATCCAGCACTAGCTGCTAAACCAGCAACTCCTGGCCCTGTCGAGGCTGAGTTCAGAAAAGCTCTACAGAAAGCCCTGGGGAGCATCAAAATCTCGAAAGACTAGCTCTGGAAGTTCAGGAGGTTCCTCCTAAATCCACACGTGAGCAGGGCTTCCTCCTCCCAACCCTCTTAGTTGTTATTAAATCAGATGCAAGAAGGGAGTCATCTCCCACAGTCCTTCCCTGCCAAAGTGCTCCCAGAACCCCATCAGCACTTTTACTACGCCTCCCTCTCTCCTCAGCCTAGGGACAGTCCTGCAAGCCCATGAGAAACCATCAGGTTCTCCTTAAGAAGCATCTTGGTTCAGCTGAAGGCCACACCACGAGGCAAACTCCAAAAGTCAGTGGGTTGGTTTTTTTTTTTTACTTTCGCTCCCCTCTGAAAGTGCTTTGTCAGGATTCATTAGAAGCACAGCAGGTTTTACTGGTACCTGCACTATCAGCAAAGTGTCTGCTTTTCTTCTTTGCTGACAACCGACATTCAGCTGAAGAGATTTAAAAGACCTCCAGATTCAAAGTCTTGTAATGACTTTCCCCTTCCTTTCTTTCCTCCTCTTCTTTCATGGCTTTCACTGAAGGGAAGAGGACTTTTTTTTTTTTTTCCTTGCATGTCGAGCAAGGAAGAGATTCTCCTTTCTCATTTTCTCTCTTCTTCAACCCCCCTGCACCAGCTCCCTGTTGCAGGTAGACCTCAGCAACTTATTTCTTCTTCTGATAGCTGCAGGGTACCACAAAGAACTGGCCACCAGAGAAGAGGACTTTGTAAGGGGTGGGAATAAAAAAAATTCATCTGCTCAGGCACAATCAGATCTTCCTGTGGGTAACTGCAGCCTCTGGTCTTTGGGAGCTGAAAAGAAGAGCTTTTCTAGGCTGGCCCCTGGAAAACGTTTACTTCTCTCTTTCTAGGCAAAAAGAGCCAAAAGAGAGTCATCACAAGGATGTTTTGTTTAAAAATTAAGTCAAGCAGGGTAAAAACACAGCCTCAGATGGGTCCCTAAGCGGCCGAGCACATAGTCTTCTCCTAACACAATTTACCTGTTTTTCTGAATGATGGGATTTCCTTATTTTCAGTCTACAAATGTGATGTTCTTAGTAATTTTTTGAGTGTAATGGCAGAGGGAAGGAGAAGGGGAGCTCCAGAGATCTCGAGTAAAGCTGCATGATTGAAATCACTTGAATACCCCTATTACTAAATAAAAGGGCACTCCTGGGTTTGTCTCAGAGATGCAGGAAAGAAAGTCATCAAAAGGATGCAAAGGAAACCACTGCGCAGGGTGGAAGTGCCCAAGGATGGACTCATACTGATACTTTTTCTCTTTTTGTCTCATCTGCAACAATTTCAGAAGGTGTTTTCACCCAAGTCCTTCTTGGCAAGCATCAAATCAGGCCACCTTTAAGTTCTTCATCCTCGTCTACTACTCATGCACTCTCTTCAAAGCAGAAGGGACCCCGGTGACTGCTGTAAGCAGCTCTGAAGATGTGATCTACGAGATGCCAAGTGTACAGGAGATGGTCCCTGCAGGGGTTGGGGGTACGGATATCAGCCAAGGTTGGGGCTGGTGGAGAGGAGGCACGTTCCAGTTTGCAGGCAGGAAGACAGTTGCTGATGGGGAGAGAGCACGTTAAGGAATATGGGAGGGATGGGAAAAACAGTATGAGGACAAAGGAAAGCCTCACTTCTCATTTTGGATCAATGTGGAGATGCGGGTGGGCTCTGAGACATGTCTAAACATAGTTTTCAAAATACAGTGTCCAAGGAAGACTTGAAGATCCCCAAAATTACCTTTATCTGAAAATGTCAATATCCTGTGCTGGGAATGAGAACTGACTAGAAAACAAGAATTGAATGATTTGGGAGATCTGGGGATTTCTCTTCCAAGAGCTTTTAATTTAATGTTAGATTCTTTCGAGAGGGAGAGGAAACACACGGCAGCCTAAGAAACACAATCTGCAGGTTGCCAGCGTTCCCCTAGAAGATGAAGGATTTTGCATGTTTGCTCTGCCTGATTCTCTCTCTGGCCCCGTACGTATTTAATTAATCCCAGCTCTCTATCAGGCTGATGTTTCGAACATGATCTCCCATATCCTGGATGGATGCCCTGTGAGTAAACATTTCCTACCTGAAAAAGTTCCATGAAACATACCCAGCCAGCCTTCTTAGCTACAGGTCACCTCTTAACACCAGTGATGGATAGAAGCCTCAGAACAGATGAAAGACCTATTGAAGTCAAAGAATCGCAGAATCATTTTAGTTTAAAAAGACCTTCAAGATCATCAAGTTCCCGACCGTTAACCCAGCACTGCCAGGGCACCACTAAACCATGTTGCTCAGCACCACATCTCCACGGCTTTGAAATCCCTCCAGGGATGGGGACTGCACCCCTGCCCTGGGCAGCCTGGGCCAGGCCTTGGCAATCCTTTCAGGGAAGTAGTTTTTCTTCCTGATGTCCAACCTGAAGTCCTCCTGCTGGAACTCCTTAGATACTCACAAGGCTTTCCCAAGCTATTCCTAAGCCCATTGGGCAACATGGGGCCTTGTTATATTTCTAGAGATTTTAGAAAACATCTCATCAAGAGGTCAAATCTGTTTAATGGTACAAAAAGCCGGGCGAAGGTGTTTTAGAAACAACATCAGCTTGGAGATGTATTTAGAATCTGACCTTTGTCAAGAGGCCTGTCAAGGGCCCTGCTGAGAGCCTGTGTGTCAAACCCATCCTCTTAAATTCCACCTCTCAAGAAAACCCAATCAAACAAAAGTCTCACAGCTCTTCTTCACCACGAGCACGGAAACTAAGCAAGCCCTCAAGTGGTCAAGTCCCCACCTCTACCTCTCTGCTCAGCATCCACCAAACCTGCAGCAACACCGTGATACAATTTGTAAAAGAGAGTGAGAATATCAAGACCATCTGGTGCACTGTGATCACCAAGGTGGTTTTAGGGACACATGGTTTTCCTTGTCAGTTATGTTCTGCTATTAGATGCCCACCTTTTGATTCACTTTGGTAAACAGACACAGAAATGGAAGGCAACCATTCCTCTGCTGATTTCTTACCATCTCTATTCTCCAGCATCCAAAAAGCTGGACCAAAAATGGTCTCCCCTTTTTATTTCTTCTCTACCACATGCACAAACCCATTCTTTTAATCCCCACCATCCTGGAGATATCTCCTCCACTCCCTCAACCCATATCGATCACAGAAACCCTTCCAGAGAATTCATCCAAGACTTGACTCTAAATAAAACCACAAGAAACGGCCTGTAGAGAGTGTGCGAAACCTCACACAGGGCAGCAGTGATCGTTAACACATTTAATTATGTCTTTTCCTATTACTAAGCCTGATTTGATGTAAGCAGCTTCCTTGGCTAGCACTCTGGGACATAATACCATGCTCTGAATCATCCCTGTTCCACCTGCTCTGGTCTTTGCCCTTCCTTTCTTGCAGGTAGGGTAACACGATGCGCCAACTTAAATATTTAATACCAGCGCTAATGGCTTCATTTAGTGAAGTTGGGGGCGGGAAGGGGGAGTATTTCTTTGGTTTAGAATGATGGAACTGGGTTTCTGCTAATGGGAAACCTATACATCTCAGTCCTGGGCTGGTTTTGTCCTGCTGTGCTCCTGGGACGTGACTACTAGGGCTACAGGTAGACAGTGCCAGGCTCACACCCAGCACTGTGTCACCACCAAACCAAAAGCTTGCACCAAAACAGCTTGAAAGGATGATATTCTTGTGGTCTACTGCTTCTCAGGTGAAGGGATTGAGTAGCTCTAACAAGCCTTCCTGAGAAAAAGTCTTCACGGGATGACGTTATGTAGCCCTCAACCCTATCAAGGCAGCCAAACCTCAAGGCAGGCCTTAGAGTGAGCGATGGAGGATGGAGCAGAAGCTTGGTGCAGCTGTTCTAAAAACTATCCTTTTTCCACCTTGCTAGGATTTTCCCGACGGTTTGCACACCCTGCCAACAGGAGATAAAAACCCCCACCGCCGTTTGAGGGCCAGCTGGTAGTTGGTGTTTACAAAAACTGCCACTTATTTTCATGGAAACTAGTAAAAGGATAGCAAGCGAATCTGGAAAAAAACAGCTAACCCTTTGGGAAGTATATTTTATGGACGGTTTTTGTTGCCACTGCTGATCTGCAGCTGATGGAGCAACGCTTGGGAGGTGGTGCATTGAGACCACCTTAAAGGTCTGCCCAATCCAAGAAAGCAACTGCAGGATACAAAGACCATCAGATGAAATCCAGTCTAGATAAGCGAGAAGTGGAAGAGAGATCCCTCACGTGAAGTGCCAACTCACCAGCAGAGCCAGATCATTACTCAACCTTTGTTATGCAGATAATGACATCATGGGTGTGCTCATCACACCTGGTCGATGAACCTGAAGAACAACTGAGGGTCCATCCAGTGAAAAGGAGATGATGAGCTTTGTGTTTTACAGCTATAGAACTAAGCTTCGCTCTTTGCACTTTTTTGTCAAGTAGCATGTAAAAACTGGACCAGCAGGTAGAGCTTCAACAGTGGAAACATTCAAGATGAGGTTAGATGGGGCTTTGAGCAACCTGATCTAGTGAGAGATGTCCCAGCCCATGGCAGGGCACTGGACTAGATGATCTTTAAGGTCATTCTCAGCGCAAATGATTCTATGAGTCTATGAGCTTCTCATGCACTGGTCTTTCTCCAGGGCACTTCCACCTCTGGTTGGTCTGTCTTGCCTGCTCTCCCTAACAACTGTCTCTGTGCCCTGTGGCATGGCATTGGTTTTGGCTGGATTAATCCCACCCTGATCCCACAAGAGCACAGGCAGTGTAAATCCTATTAGCTATGGTGGCCCCAGACCAGGAGTGACATCGGTTCCTAGAGGAGACTCATAAATTTCCTCTGAGTTCTCTTCCGCTGAGTTTTTGCTTTGCTTACAGTGGACAGGCAATACTTCAGCTATCGTGACTGCTTCCATGGACTCATGTTCTGATGTTATCAATTGGTCATTACAGTGACATCACTGACAGACCAAGCAGAAGGAGAAAGGCCTCCAAGGGCTAAGCAAAGGACCTTCTCTCTAACAAGGGGCAGTCACGCAGCCAATAGGACGCTCCGCAACCAAATGCTCCTAGGAAGCTCTTAGAAGCTGGAAGGTTTCAAGGTTGAAGGTTTCAGGTTTTTCAGTCCAGATTCAACCACCCAGGTCAACCTGGGGTGCGTTTGGACACATAGCTTCCAAGACTGTAGTCATGCATCTGCTAATCATGGAGGCTTCTTCTGCTTTCTGGTTTTATTTTAGCCTGTTTCCAAGAACTTCCATTCCTTCACGTGACAGCTTAGCAGTTTTATGAGCAAAGAGAGGTTTTGAAGGAAAACATGGCTATCTCTCAGACAGACCTGGTTTAGTGGTGCTGTGGTACTACAACTTAGCCTGTTGATAAAGCTGTGGTTACCTTTCCTTCATATATCTGCACAGAATAAAAGGGGAATAATCAAACATCCTGGCCTGAATCAGCACTGATACGGCCAGCAGGACTAGGGCAGGAATTTTCCCCCTGAACTGGGCACTAGGGAGGCTGTCCCTCAAATCCTGGGTTCAGTTTTGGGCCCCTCACAACCAGAAGAACATTGAACAGCTGGACTGTGGCCAGAGAAGGGCAACGAAGTTGTGGAAGGGTCTAGGGCACAAGGCTGGTGAGGAGCAGCTGAGGGACCTGGGCTTATTGAGCCTGGAGAAAAGGAGGCTCAGGGGAGACCTTCTTGTTCTCCACAACTCCCTGACAGGAGGTTGCACCCTGGTGGGGTTGGACTCTTTTCCCAAGGAACAAGTGATAGGACAAGAGGAAACAGCCTCAAGTTACACCAGGGAAGGTTTAGGTTGGACATGAGGAAAAAAGTCTTCCCTGAAGGGGTTGTCCAGGCCTAGCCCAGGCTGCCCAGGGCAGTGGTGGAGCCCCCATCCCTGGAGGGGTTTCAAAGCCATGGAGATATGGTGCTGAGGGACATGGTTTAGTGGTGCCCTGGCAGTGTTGGGTTAACAGATGGACTTGATGGTCTGAAAGGTCTCTTCCAACCAAAACAATTCTATGATTCTATAAAGACTAAATTCCAGCATCAGTCGGGGGCAGAATGACCCTGTTATTTAAGAGTCTGGAGTCAGCTTCATCAAATTCATCTCTTCCAAGAACATCCCCGAGTGCACATAGATCCTTCTCCTTACATGTGCTTGCCAATGTTGATCTTTCGCATGCATCAATCACCGCTCACCCAGCACAAGAAGCAGCAAAGGCTGCTTTGGGGCTGGGTAAATATTTGCTGGTGCCATTGAGTGCCATCATCTGCAAGGATGGCAGGGTGGATTCGGGACAAGTTGAGGAGCTAAGAATAGTCCTCCTAGTCATGCATCCCCTGACCTTGAGCGTCACCTCCCCCACACACCCCACCTGGACCTGGATGGTCCAGCCCCACAGAAGACATCCTGCAGACGGACAGCAACTGCTGCCTGCCTGGTTTCAGAGCTGTTGCTCAAGGGTCTGGTTTTTTGGCAGGTCACCTAGAAATCAGCAAGCAACTCCACGAGAGATTAGAACTCAGGATAGGAAAACTAAAAAGACTTATATGGCATGGCCTGTGATTTTCTGAGAGATATTGGCCACTGTTGGGTGGTAGGAAAGGGCAGGGAGACGATATCATGCTGCTCAGAGTTGCTATATCATCAGTTTCCATTAAAAAAATATCCTTGTGCCACATCTCTGTAATTTTTCATTTTGGAGGCAAATTTATTAAACGGTGTACTTCAGACTGATTAAATTAAATAATGTGACGTTAGCAAATAAAGTAGTTTTTTTTATCTCAGCACACCACGAAAAAAAAAAAAAAAAAAAAGAAATTGCTGTAATACAAACAGCTATTTAATACCGTAACAGAAGGAGGGGGAAATTCCATTCTTCATAGGCTCCCGACACACATTTTTTTATCTTCCCTTGGCCCCCACAAATCACCCTGAAGCCAAAAAGAGCACAAATGTAAAGCAATATAATGTCATCTGCTCCCCAAGATAGGTAATAATACCTTTTGCACACAAACAAACCTTCCTCACACACCACCAAGGCCCTCTCTAAGCCTCCCTGCGTGGCTCTTAACTTCTCAAACTCATTTTAGGGCTATTTCCAGGCCAGAGATGGATTCGAAAATGAGGCTGGAAAAGGTTTTTTCAGCTTGTTTTTGTTTTGATTTCTGCTGGGTAGCAAGAAAGGGCAGGCGCTGTGTTCTGAACCTCAGGACTTGCCTTTGCTGCACTGTCTTAATAGGTCCACTTTGCCTCTATTGTTCCCTCTCAGTCTCTCCCAAATCCATCTGAGCTCATTTTCAGATGGAAAAATAAGAGTGTTTGCCTGATTTCTTTCCCCTTAGCCCTGCTACTACATTTGATTCATTCTAGGGCTACGAGCACATGAGAATTTTTTAAGCCCTATGTCAAACACAGCTCTCCTCTTCCAGGAGCTTGAAAACTGCCTGTCCCAGCAGGCTGATTGGATCCAGCTAGAGTAAAAATAAAGCAAGGTTTTCAGAGACATTCACGTCCTTCTCCTCCCCTTCTCAGCACAGAGGGACAATGCACTCTTCCCCAGCTCTCTGAGGATCAAAGGAGCTCCCCTTCCTCAAAGTCGCCCCACTCCTGCCATCCAACCACCTGGGAAAGACACCGGGTTCTCTAGTTGGGAGCAACTGAGGTAGCAGGAGGTGATGCCTGGCCTTGAGGCTGAGAGGTCTCCAAGAGTAGGCAACATATCTGCAACAAGTAGAGGAAAAAGAGAGGAAACTTTTTGGACTGGGAGGTCACCATCTACTTCTGCCACCATCAGCCCACGACTCTCTTCTGCTAGTAGTTAGAGAAGATGGTCACGAAGGAAGCAGATGGACATCTCCAGCACCTACAGGGGGGCAAGGAAAACCTCAGAGGGCCTGTCCTGATGGGAGAGGTCAAAAAGGTGTTGTACTAGAAGGTAGCGCACCCGCCCTTCGGCAATAATCGGATGGAAAGCTGCTCAGAAGAAAGTTGCTGCTGTGCCACAGGTCGCAACCATCAAGGAGTTGCATCTTCAGTGACGACAGGCAGGGACGCAAAGAAAGCCACTTCACAAAAGCCAGGGAGACTTGGACCCAAGCCAAAACCAACCTCACCAGCTTTGCTAGCCTAGCCCAAATCTTACCTTCTCTGTCCATAAACAGAGGAAAGATGTAGGGTTGAGGGAGTTACAGTGCCTTGGGAAGCATTCAACTCGGCTTTGGAAGGAAAGGCACCTCCGTGTTCCTTACGTGCTTTAACCCAGTGCCGAAAGCTGAACATGCTTTTAAACAATACTAATGATCAGTCATCAGCTCTTTGGAAGATTTCCACAGCAGCATTTGACTACTGGATAGTGATCAAATCGACAAAGGCTTTGCCAAGTTCTGGGCACTTGGCTGGCAGAAGAAATGTTTAGTGCTTCAGGGAAGACTCTGCACAGCTTTTGATCCCTTCTAGTTCTGCAGTACTTCAACAAAAATAACCCTTTTCTTCCCTTTTCCTCCCATCTTCCTACATTTAATAGCAGAGAAAGAGGCCGTACGTGTGGCTTTGGCACATTTCAGGAACGCTCTTCTTAATGGAGTCGGCCACTAAATGTCGCAATGCTAATGTGTACCCTGTTGGTTACACATCAGCTGGAATTTTAGGCTATTCCCTAAAAGTTCTCTCCTTCCTGCAACTCTCTCATTTTATTGGACATTGTTTTTCTGAGAGATATTTTTCATCCCACTTTTTCTTCCCAAAACATCCAACTTCCTCCTGCTTCAATGTCACTCGTTCCCCACGAGGTCTCTTCCCTCCCAAGTGTTCCCCACTCTCCTTTCCACCAGCAGGTCTGTCCTGCCTTCCTGACTTCAGAGGCAACCCTCCGCCAGCACGCTGTGTGGCCGGAGGGATGCAACGTGACATTGCCAAACACAACCCGTAACCGAAATGATGCTGCACCCAGCGAGAAGCATCGCCCTCCATCTACCAATGAGCTCATGCTGTCTGATCCCATCAAGGACACCCGGAACCAGATGGCTCTGGCCATTCATGTATGACAAGGACCATTGGTCTCACCCTAGGCAGTGGAACAGACACCCGAGGGTGAGAAAAAAATCCAACAAATTACAAACAAACGAAAAAAAAAAAAAATCAACTTTTCTGCCACCCAAAGCTTCACTTCTTCTACCTCCCTTCCCATCTCCTATCGCCGAGGGACCTACTGCCAGCACCCTGATGAATTTTCTAATGAAAGCCACCAATTGCTCAGCTATCGGACATGAAATGCTTTGCCACCGTTGATAGCATTTGTCAAAACATCTCACGCATGAGTCAGACATGAGCCCAATTTAACCAGCTTCTTCCTTTTGCCCTGGCATTGTTTCCACTTTGTTTCTGATGGGGTGGATGCACAATCCCTCACTTCTCGCCCTGAGCATCCTTCGCAGCCTCTTTCTCTCCCTCCCTCCTCCTTATCCTATCCTGCCAGTGCACACGGAGGAAGGAGAACTGGGATCAGTGCTGACTCTCTCCATCTGGAAGGCACCAGAGGGGCCGGCAGCAGCTGAAGCTTAAATGTCCCTGCTGTTTTTTTTCAAAAGATTCAGGATCCAGAGAGAAAAAAAGCTACAAAAATGGAAACCTGGCAACAGTAAGGAAGGCAAGAACTTCAAACTAGTGAAAAACACTGAATCTCAGAGAAGGTGAAGGGAGAAGACGGAGATCTCAGAGTAGGACACAACCCTTAGGAGCTTTCCTCTTTACTGAAGGAGCAAGACACTGCCTGGATGACTGAAGGCAAACAAGACCTGACCCACTACAGTGGTCCCCCTCAATAACGGCACCTTTCTCATGCACAGGACCATTCCCTGGTGATGAAGTCAGTAAGAGTTGGGAGAAGTTTGGCTGCTCTGGCAGCAGAGGGTTCGTTCAGCTCCAAGGTGTGACTCCCTGCCTGCTAATTACCACGTCTCGCTTGGCATCTATCAGTGGTGGACACAACCAGGAAGCAAAAACCTTTTGCACATTAAACACAACACCTTTCCTCGCACCAAATCACGGCCACTGCCAGAGGAGGGTTACAATCGAAACCTAAAACCACCTACCAGCGTGACTTTTTTGTAGCCAAAGGATTCGCACAATTGGAAGAGTGTTAATTTATGCTGTAATAATGCGTGTCTGTGGTATCTGCATGTGCCTGTGGTGTCTTAATATGGGCTTGTGTTGCAGTGAGGACCTACCCTCACCTGTATCTGGCAAGACAGCTCTTCCAGTTATCCCAGGAAAAGGGAACGGTGTTGAATTCAACACCCTTGGGTCTTTTTGAGGTCTTTTACACCCTTTCAGACGCAGCCTTATTCTTTCATACTTTTGCTTTTGCCTGTGATGTCGGTCAAATAATACAATTGTATTATTTCATCATTCTCCAGCAGGATCCTGGCCAAAAAATACCTGTGCTGGCTTTTTCATGAGATTTGGGCTCCGTAGGAAGAACACCGGCTCTGCACCAGCCGAGGTCTCCCGGCGAAAGACCCCACAAAGGGTCTCCTGCTGCTGTGGGAGGTCTGTGGGGTGAGCGTGGGTCATTCCCAACTCCTGTCAAACTCTGAGTTACCCATACGAACCAAAAAAACACCCCAGGATGGTTACAGTTCTAAGGAAAAACACTTCCAGGCTATCCCATCCTGAGTGGGCTGGGTTGTAAGCAGTGCATAAACATCCCATAGGTAAAGGCTGGGTCAGCTACTCACGTATCTCTTGGGCATCTTTGCTGCGTTGCTTTACTCCCTCGTCAGGGGGGGGAAACCAAAACAAAGAAACAAAAAAGCAACCAACAACTTTTTAGAGCGGTACAAAACCTGATTAGACTGAGGCAGGAAAAAAACAGTGATGTAAAATGATGAACAATAAAATCAGGGAGCGGGGAACAGTTCCTGGGGGAAAAAAAAAGGGGGAGGGGAGGGGAAACGATGCTTTCAAGATTAATGACTAATGACAAATAATTGTGGCTGTGGAACACCAACAAAAAGGCAGAATGGAAACAAGAACTAGACAGAAAAACCAGGCATTAGGTCTGATGGTGAATTTAAGGCCATCAATTCGTAATTGCAGCCATTACAGCCAGTATTTTCAAGTGAGCCCAGCAATATTAAGAGCAGCTGGATGCGGTGTCCTTATGGAAGAATCTGGCTGTTATTTAGGGTCCTAAGTGAAGACTGAACTGTTGGGAGAAAAAAGAGCCAATCTTAATTCCACACCATAGCTGTTTAGAGGAATGTCTGGCCTGAAGAAGGAAGGAGGAGGGGTGTAGAAAAGATCCATGCCTTCCTTTCTTGTGTTCATGGTGTCCTTCCTTCTAAGAAGTGGTTAATGTGCTGCCTGTATTTCAACCCCGTGAATCACCTCTATTTGATTTAATGAAAAAAAAAAAGACAATTCACTGTTAATAGCTCTTCAAAATCAAAGCCCGTCCTGCTCTGCGTCATCTACGAGCAACAGAATTGTCAGTTTGGGTCTAATCCTGGCATATTTACAGTTTAAAAATGATGGAAATGGAAGGATGGCAGCTAAATCTCGAGCAAGACACGTGCATCTCAGATCTCGTGTTTCACAATAGACGGAGGAACTCAAACCAGACCAACAGAGTGTACAAGGTGCTTGGCAGCCTGGCAAGCCTTTGCTCCTCACGGAGATCAATCAAAACAAGAGAAACACTTGACATGGAAGCGTGGGATCAGCTCTTTTCTCCCAGTCTAGTTATGGTCTTCTCCTCTGAAGTAGTTCACTTCATTTTGGGGTTTTTTATTTCCTGGTAGGAAATAACTCACCCAGATTTCCAGATAGTATTTTATCCAGGAGAGCAAGTAGAGCCACAGCACGAGAGTCAGCCCTTTCTCTTTGCCACTGAATGATCAACAGCAAATCACTGTCACCTTCATGGTCTTTGGCTTCTCCAACAACCTTATTTCCCCCGTTTCTTCCTCATTTTAAGTGAAAACAGATGCAGATATTTTTCCTGTGCTTGGAGCACATGAAAATATCCAGCTATTAAACTGTATATTTGACGCACGGAGAAAAATGCTTTGACTCACAACCTGAGAACATCTAATTTAGTGAATATTTAGTGACTAAGGGGAGGAGGGGGGAGATTAAGGCTGGATGTTGGTTTCTGTGTTGTTCGGTTTTTTTTTGCTCATAATCCAACTTTTTACACATGCCCACCAGATGTTACCTGTATCACACTCAGTACAGACAGATGGTTTCAGGATCCCTTCCCCATCATGTATCATCAGCTCCCAATCATCCCGGTGCCGCCACCACTGATATACAACAGCTCCTGCAAAGCGGAACAAGGTGCCCACGGTAATTGCCGGCTTGCATCATAACATCTGCGCGGGCATCCCCGGGTGGCACCACCACACGTCTCTTCACGCAAAACCCAGAGCCTTCTACTCATGGGAGAGGACTTCCCCACTCCTATGCTGCTAAGCACCCGGTAATTACTACAGGAGATTACCAGCATGTGTCACTACAACTCAATTACCACCGCTCCATATCTCCTCACCAAAAGGTCAGGGGTTCAGCTTTCCACCGTCTTGGTCTTTAATGTGTTCTGTAAGATGCAGTTCGACCCCACTGTAGGGTAAAGACAGAGATGGATGGATGGACAATCGAACTACTTCATGCCCCAGGAAAAGGAAGAGAACTGGGACAACATCTGCAACCAAAATTTGGGAACAACTGCACAAAAGTTCATCTATTCCCTGAGTCCTGCTATCAGCTGATACGTTACCTCGTAAAGCATGTCCAGGATGGGGTTTTGCACTGATTTGAGGACTCATTGTAGCCCAATCTTACAAAAAGAAAGAAATACTTAGAGGGAAACACTAAGAAATGCCAACTGTAGGAAGAATTTAATCAATAGTAAGGGCCAGCATGTTTAGCACAGCTATTTGAAGCCCCAACTAGGTCAGGAGGCAGTGGTAAGTAGAAGCTTCCTTCAGCTACGTTGAAGACGCAGCAAAGCTCCAAGCGCTACCAGCTCCGTGGGGCGGGAGCGGAGGCAATTTTAGGAAGCAAATAAAATAGAGCTGATCAGATCTGAAGGGATTATTCCCCGATAGGCAAGCAACAGTATTAGCAGCCTGGAATTTTCCTCAACTTCTAAGTCCACCTCAGAGCTGAGCTGACAGTCAGATCTGTATCAAAAGCTGCGTATACAAAAGAGAGACTCATCTCTCAAAACCTCTCCTTGACATTCAATGGTGAAAACCGAGCCCACATCTCCAGCTCCACTTATCCCAAACACTTCCCTCCTTGCTTTCCCTCTTTTTCAGACTGCCTCTGGGAGGGCACAAAGCCCTGGTTCAAGTGGAGGTCAGGGATGAGGCTGTGCTTCAGAAGGGACAAACCCACCAGAGGTGCTCACCAGCAGCTGGTAACCCCTGCCAGGGGCCGGGAGCAGGGATGGGCAAGCTCTGTCCATGGCCAGCGAGGCGACAGGGGTGACAGGGAGACAGCTGCGGGGCAGAAGAGAGGGGAGAGAGGGGAGTGAGGGCAAAGGGTGTCCAGTGATATAATTGCCTGTTCGACTAATTAAAATTCCTGGCTGCTAATTGGGGCTGGAATCTGCCTGCCGCATGCTCGCTCAGTGGCTTTGCCCAGAGAGAGAGCAGCCTGGACAGAGAAGGAGGCGGGGTGGACAAAAGTTTGAAAGGCCCCGCGGGCCGGCGGAGCCCAGAGCTGTTTTGTCTGACCGATAATATGTCACCAAATTGCTTTTGACAAGTGAAGGGGATTGGAAATAATGGGGAGGTCTGTGAAAAGCCCAAGGTGTAGACGGGGGAATCCATGAGATAATGAGGAGGCAAAGTCCTTGCACGCCCCAGGGGCTTCCTACCTCCCAGCAAAGCAGCAGCGATCGGGGCGTGGAAGATGTGCGGGACATCCATATGAGGCTCAAGTCAATACTTGGCATGAAAACACTCTGCCTGTGGCACAATGAGGGTCAGCTGGAAGCTCCCAGGAACATCCCTGCTCTCCCTTGGCTGCAGTTTTTAAAAGCAGTCTTTAAAACCTCATGGCATCAAATTCATGATCTACTCTTTTTTTTTTGCCACCTTCCACCCGAAGTTTGGTATGTTCCATGCTTGATCAGCTGCACCAGCAGCAGCTCCAAGACCCAAGCTGCTCACATGACCTGAGGAAAGTCCACATCCATATAGGATTCAAGTGCTTTGGCAGCACTAGATGTGGGAAATCAACAATTAGACCATAATAATTAGAGTGCTCATTTACATACTGATACGCCAGATACTCTCCACCTCCTATCCCTTCTGTAAGGATGTGGTATATCCAAATCTGAAATGTGTATGAGCACACACATCCAATTTCTTTCTACTCAAGAAAGAAAACAGCCTGTTGGTTTCTTTTAACATGCTCCTTGTAATACCCAGTTAGTAATTTTAGTATTTAATGCAGCACCCAGGAAATCTGTGGCTCTTGTGGTGTGAGATGGGGGTCTTATTTGACTTGATTTGGAGAAAAAAATCCCTCTAATATTCCAGAGACGTCCAGGAAATAGAGGCTGCTTCTGCAAGCATGAGTATTGTGATACATTTGATGCACTGAACAGGAGGAAAATCTTCTTTATTGTGAGGGTATTGGAGCCTGGCCCAGGCTGCCCAGACAGGGTGCGGAGTCTCCTCTGGAGAGATCCCAAATCCACATGGACAATGATGATACTGGGCCCCCTGTTCTGGGTGACCCTACTGGAGCAGGGGGGTTGGACCAAATGATCTCCAGAGGTCCCTGCCAAACCCTATTATTTTGTGAAAATCAGAAAAAAGAGTTCAGATGTACAATTTTTGAGGCGATCACCTAACAGGAGAACATACTAGGGAAAGAGAAAAGAAACCGTGAGCTAACAACAGAGGAAGCTTGCCTTTCTACATGGATTTACACTGATCGTACTCAGACCTCCGTGATCATATGGGGCTGACATGAACTTTCTCACTTTTCAATGAGATTTCACATCTCTTTCTCAGAAAGAAGACAAGTCAGACTTGTGTGTTCTGCTCCTTAACTCGGCAGTAGTTTTCAGGTTGTTTCTTTCAGACAGAAGAAAAACACCCAGGTTGCGTGAGCTTGGTCTTCTTCATGCACAGGGTCTAAACCACCTCCCCAAGGGACTCCCTGTAGAAACTGCTTTTTTTCCCCTGGGATTTCTACAGAGGACAGTTACATTCCCTTTGCTCACGCAGGCTTTGAACCCCACTATTTTTCAGGGCACCTGATACCTCAACTCTCCTCCTCCCTAGAGATTTCTGCCCTGGCAAGGGTTCAGAAGAGGAGGATAAAAATGCCTGTTTCCAAAAAGGAGCATAATTTCACTGTTTTTTTAGAACAGCCAAGAGAAAAACATTATTTTAAGCCCTTGGTGGCTGCAGGCCAGGGAGCTGTCGGACACAGCGGACATTTCCCGATGTTGCAGGTATGTGTGGCTCACAGTCTTCTTTCCAGGTCCCACTCAGTCGGTTTCAGAGCAGATCTCATGTTCCACCAGCACTGTGGGGACCTCAGGAGATGCTGACACACCAGGGATTTTTTTTTTTTCCACATCAAGTAATACAAGGAGATAAACCTCATGTTTTAGTGTTTCCTCCTCCTCCTACTTCTCTAAACTTGGATTATTGAAGCTCCAGCTGAGCACTCAAACAGGCACCGTGCAAGTCATCTTCTCTGCCTAAAAGCATTGCAGAAAACCTACCAGCTCATTTGCTGCATTTTTTTAGATTTTATTTTTAAGGAAGAGATTCCCAAAGCTACCTGGAAAAGTCAAATCTGATTCTCTCTGGTTTCAGCCCTCGTCTTCCCTGAAGGTCACCTTATTACCAGTGCAAAGCTATGACTCGATGTATCTCACTGACAAACAGCCCTGACTTAGGATGCAGAGATGGGCAAAGCTCTGCTGGACCCAGTTAACCCCTTAGTATCAGCAGCCCATCCTCCTCAGCATCACTTGGAGACACAGGCATCCACCAGAAAAGACAGGTAGGGATGATGTGTTGTGGTTGTCCCACAGGGTTTCTGATTCCTCCTTCCCCCCCTCCCCCCTTTTCTTTTACTTTAGGAGCAAAATAACAAAAAAAAAAAAGCTTTGCAAGTGAAGCTTGTTGTAATAGTGACAGTGATGTTCCTTTCTAAAAATCATTCTGTGTGTGTCTCAAGCTCTTCACATCACCTCTTTCCGTGCAATAAATCTTCAACACCTCGATGGGGCCGAGGGCTGCCAGAGTCAGCAGTGGCATTTCTGGGTCCCGTGAAGGAGGAAAGAGGGCACAGAGGGAGGGAGGATGGGGCTACAGGATTGTTCTGCATTTTTCTTTAACAGTTTGGGGTCAAGCTTGATCCCTGGTGGGGTCAGCTCTTTTACAGTCTAACACGTCAAAGTCAAAGGAGACTGTTTCTTCACGGCAGGAGCCTGGCCAGAGGGAGCCTCTACAACCTCTGCGGGAATAAAGGGGTCGGAGGTGGATGGAGGAAAGTGCCAGTGGGAAGAACATGGTGATGCTGAAGAGCAAGGTACCTCACCGTGGGGATGCACTGGGCCTGTCCCCAAGGGGGTGTCTCAGCAGCATTGCACCTCAACATCCCTTCCCACAGAGGACTAGGTTATAGCCACTCTAAGTTATAGCCCTTCCATCCTGTAATTCTGTGAGAACAGATCAGCGTAGGAGGTGATGTCAAGAGTCACATGAGTCCTCCCCGAAAAAGAGACCTCTCATCATCTATAGGATGTTTCTCCCCAGTAAAAAGAGCCTGAAATATTGACGTCAGGGTGACCCTACAGCAATTTGCAAAGCGTTGACATCTTGGATAAGAAAGGAGCGAACAACATGAGGAAATCTGTCCAGCTGGGTAATACCTAAAAATATGTCACGTACTGGTGCCAAAAGAGGATTGTGCAAAACGGCAATGCCGGTGCCACATCTCCCTGGAAGGGAGGTAGAGAGAAAGAAAAGTGGCATTGGCTGCTCCATTCCTCTGCCTGGCTCACATAGATGGAGTGGGACACGCTGTGTAGCAAGAGAAAAATAAGATATAAAAGGAAGATGTCAAACTCGTTTTTTTTCCCAAAGTGTAAGCTCCATTAGACAAGGTGAAAAGGGTGTATTAACTGTAAGAAAAAAAAAAAATTAAAAAATGAAAGCAGCTTTTCTAGACATGAGTCTACCCCTTCCTCACCAAACCGGGGGTTATAAATTGTGACGGATCATGTATGTTTTTGGGAAGCGGAGGCAGCGTGCACGCTCTCGGAAGAAAGCAAATTGGGGAATAGATCAGAAAGTCCTCTGAGCAAAAGACTTGGGAGAGACATTTACATTCCACTTTTTCTTCTCGCCTTGGAGCCAGCGTCGTTCTGCTCCGCAGAATGAAACCTCTTCTCATCCCTTTGTTCCTACAGCTCTTTGAACCCCCAGGCTCCGTGTGCAGACCAACAACAAGAACGAGCTTCAAGTCTGTGGTTTGGTGAGCTTTGCAATTATTAGAACGGGATAAACATTGAAAACAACCCATTATGGCACCCATGTCTTCTATGTTCACGCATTGGGTCTCGCCACCAACGTTTTGGCGCTTCCATTTCAGTGGCAAAGCCAAGCAGCAAGTCAGAACAAAAGAGACTCATTTTTACCTTCCCTCTTTCAGGTTGATGTAACAAAAGCCTGATCCTGCCTGGTCAAGGAACAGATCTGCCCTGCTACAGCCAAACTTCAAATCCTTCTGATTGACCTCCCCAAGTAAAATAGGGGCCATTATAGCATTCTAAGAATAATTCTCAGAAATCATGAGTCACTGTCCGATTCAGGCAGAAAGTACTAAAAATGATTCAATTAGTCACTATGAATTATTCACTGAGGTCTGATAATTACGCTGTAGTTAGCGATCACTGCATACACGGCTCATTACAAGCCAACCACTTACGTGCAGTTAATACTTCACCAAAAAAAGCCCCAATTTTTGTATTCTACATCATATATAACGAAGCAAAAATACCAGCGGCCGCAATTGGAGCGACATTAAGCACAGAGGGAAAACGCTGCTATTTCTCACTAATTCTCAAATAGCCTTCCCAAGGGAAGCACTGGTGTTAGCATCACCTTCTCCGGTTTCCAAGCCAGCTGGGACGCGTTCCACAGAGAAATTGAGGAACTGAGCTGGTGACCACAGAGAAAATTCACCTTTCTTTTGCTGATGAGTGCTGGGAAGCCCCAGCACAGCTTTTGATTTCAGGCTCTCAGGCAGTTCAATCTTGCTTGTCCACCTCTTGCTCACACGGAGCTATTTGGCAAGCGAGCGAATATTTACCCACGATTGTGCTGGCAGGGGCAGTGTGAAAAGCAGGCAGAGAGGAGAAAGGTGCTCTGAGAGCTTCTCACCTGCCAGGGAAGTGGGAAGAGAGCTCATCTCCCCTATGTCTGCAAGCAGGGATTTACCATAGAATGGCTGGGGCTGGAAGGGACCTTAAAGATCATCTGGTTCCAATCCCTCACCATGGGCAGGGACACCTCCTGCTCAGACCAAGTTGCTCAGAGCCCAGTTCAACATGATCTTGAACACTTTCAGGGATGGAACATTCAGAAATTCTTCGGGCAACCTGTTCCAGCATCTCATCACCCTCACACTGAAGCTTTTTTTCCTTACATCTAATCTCAATCTACCCTCTTTCAGTTTAAAGCCACGGCCCCTTGTCCTGCCATAAGCTATTCTGGCTTTTGTAGCAAGGAACCACTTCAATGTAGCTGGGCTGACACTGTCTTTCTGCAGAAGGACCAACACAGTCTGCATGGGCTACATCTTGCTCCCAACTCACCCAGTTGCTTGCCTTTCTTTCCTCCACCAGTTCTGACCTCAGCACATGCTGAGCTGTGTGGGGAATGACTTCATCACTATTTTCCACCAGACTTTGGGAAGTTTGGGGTCTCATCAGTGATGCTGGGATGCAGAAATAGCCAGGATGGCTTATCTCCTGTCCAGTCCCACAGAGCACGCTGACAACTAGGATGGGATCCTCAGGCAATGCTCCAAGAGCACACCACAGACCCACATCAACTTCTGGAGTATCATCTCTGAGACGTTCACCCACAGCTCAGAGGTTTCAGACTCCTCTGAGAGGCTCTTAACACCCAAATAAAACCATGTACCCAACACTGTCAATAAACTCATTTTGTGGGTCCCACAACACGGCACAGGAGTTTGCTAGAAAGCAGGAGGACCAGGGTAGCTATTGTGGATCAGGCTCCTATCTCAGAAACATCCCCTTTTTTTTCCAGCTGTCCTGTTTCCCATCACATAAACACAACCAAGTAATCACCATCTTTACCAGGCAGGGCTCATCTGATATCAGATGAGAACTACATGGCTCACCCACTTTCCGCAGTCCTTGCCAAATCTGAGGAAGTACATTCCTAGGGTGCATTTTTCTGGTGACACCCCTATGAAAGTAACACCTTCCAGACATTCCCAACTGTAGGGCAAGGGAAAATGGAAGTCCATGTGATGTCTTTCTATGCAAGCAGGCAGGAGAGAGAGGAACTAGTATGAACAAGGAGATTCTGGTGTCATTCCCATGTCTCTGGGATTTTATCATGCAGGAGAGGGGCTGCAGGACTCTAAGGGTTGTTTTATTGCTAATAACTGGTCATCCCATCCTGTTTCAGTCACTGTGTTTGTTTCATGGCCATTGGTAATAGATTGAATGCCAAAACCTTTCAGCCAGCCAGCTGTCATGAGAAGTAGGCAGGGTTGAGGGTAGAAAACATCTAGGTGCACGCAACCTGGAAGCTGGGCTGGCAACAATTTAGTTTTTTCCCCCTGCAATGGCAGTTTCAGAGGGTTAAACCTCCTGCACTTCTGACGGGCGCTGTCCTGCCATGAGGACACTGATAATTGAAGGCTAATGGAATAAAACAGTTAATCGCTGTATAAACCAGGGTTTGTCCTCTCTCACCTAACGCAATTTTCCTCTTTGGGCGCTAGCAGTGACGTGGTAACGCAAAGATGGTGACAGGCGATAGACAGTGATGTCAGAGAAACACCAGCACAGCCTCGCTGGAACTGAGCTGTGAAGGAAGAAAAGGCCTTTCTTGGGTGCTAAAGTCTAACTTGTTTAGGTGGCACGTAAAGACTCTACTCATTTGGTCATGCCACGTTGGTGGCAGTATACCAGAGCTGGGGATGGCCATGTTCTTGTGATGTCATCAGACAGGACAGAGGATGGGGACACCAGGATGCAGCTGGGTTGCATCACTCCATAGGGCCCTCCAATTGCATGCTGACCTGCAGTTGAACATCTTTAAAGGCTTACAGCTTAGCTCCTCATCATGCTAGACATGAGGAGCAATTTCTTCCCCAAAAGGGTTGTCAAGGCCTGGCCCAGGCTGCCCAGGGCACTGGTGGAGTCTCCATCCCTGGAGGGGTTTCAAAGCCGTGGAGATGTGGTGCTGAGGGACATGGTGGTGCCCTGGCAGTGCTGGGTTAACAGCTGGACTTGATGATCTTAAAGGTCTCTTCTAATCAAAATGATTCTATGTTAAAAAAAAAAGTCATCTTTGTCCCACCTCAGATGAGCCATCTCTTAAGTTTCACTTGATATCCAGAAGCTTTTCTATCACAAAAAGCAGCCACTAATCATTTCTATTCATTACCTCCAAATCCTACTGAGCCAATTTTTTGCAAGACACATTCCCATACCTCGCTCATTCCTCCTGCCTCTCTCTGAACCTTTCTCTCCCCATCCTCCCCTCTCCTGCTGGAGTCAGTGGCAGGCTGGAGCTGGGCACAGCACTCCTGATGTAGATGCACCCTCTATCACGGCATAATATTGTTGGCGGGTTTGTTCTCTGGTTTTCTAAGTAATTCCTATCATTTTATCCACTTCCTTTGACTGCCACTGAGAACAGAGTTGATACTTTCATCTGACTTACCTATTAGAACCGCGAGATCTCATTGGCAAGCAGTAACAGCCGGTGCAGAGCCCATTACCACCCGTGTAAAATTAGGATTGTTTTCTTTCAGCGCAGGAAAACAGAGGGATTTGCTCAAGACAAAAAAAAAAAAATAAATTTTAAAAATTATCAGAGAGTCATCATCTCCCTCATCCCCAAATCCTTAACTCTGCCCATTCCAGGGGCAGTGCAATGAGTTTCCAGACCCTTTTCATCTTATTTGGCTCGTTCCTGTCTGGAAGCTCCTCTCTGCATGGGGCTTTCTCGCTCTTTACCTTGGGAAAGTTAAGCCAAAGAGCTTTCAAGGATGGAGTGGTGGATAGCGTTACCTCAGCGTTGTTTTAAGGCATTTATTCAGCTTTTACGCTCGCCCTCTCCATTTTTTCCATGCCAGCATTGATTACAGCGAGTAATTGTTTCCTAATTGGCCTGCAGCTGCTTATCTATCTTAGATAATTAAAGTGAAGAAGAAGAAGAAATAAGAAAACGGAACTTTATTCTTAAGTGGCTGCCTATTGACCGCCTCGATCGATAGGGAGGTCACTTTGGGCAGCTAGGCAAGTAGGACACATCCTTGGACTGAAATACACACCCTGACAAAAACCCAGCGAGACACTGCCCAACCTCTCACTCCAGCTTCTGCCAACTACACCCCCCCATTTTTTATGGCATCACAGTTTTTACAAGCTTGGTTGCATAATATCTCCACGAGACATCGCAAGATACCGACACCATCCTTCCAGCAACACCACGGTGGAGGACACCACGCAAGCATCAGTCTACGTTCAAGAGGCAATAGCAGCAAGAGAGATGAATGTCAGAGGGTGCCACAGACTGATTTATCTGGGCCGGCAGGAGCACACACGAACTCGTTATCTCCAAGATCTCTACTCCCTTGTCAAGTTGGATTGAAACCAGACAACGAAACTATTGACTGCTGAACGACGGCTCTGGAAAATCATTAGAAAGGGCGGAGCCAGCCCACAGTGTAACTTCACAATCTGCTTTCTGGCCAACAAAGGCATTCCACAGCCTCCTCATGACATACATGCTGGATTTCACCTTCAAACCTACCCAGATGTATTTGACAATAAGTGCACCAAGGCACTTGGCCTTCTCAAACGCCCACATCAGTCATAACTCAGACATGATTCTAGAAGGCCCAAAGAAGTCACAAAATTTTCCAAGAAGCTTAAGAGTTCAGTATCTGGCTCTACTTTGTAGTGGGAGCTAGAGTGGAAAATGCAGCTCCCTGTTAAATCAGCAAGAAGTGGTCACGTAGAGTCTTTGAAATGCCACTCAGAATAGCTGGACTGGGATGGCAGAAGGTATTAGACCTGACCCAGTCTGCCAGAAGTCCTGTCTGAACAGCCAGTGCACAGCTATATACCTCAGATAACAAAAAAAAACCACCATGCAAAGAGTAAGTGTGACAACTCCCACCATAACATGTCTCCCAGCCACTCTGAAAACCTCATGAAACAGCCAAGTAACTCATTATCAGAAGCTAATGAGGGTCTGTAAATGAACCTGTCAGCATGACTTTGGTTCTGCACTTGGGCAAGATGTACAATTAAGAGATTATCCTCCAAAGAGCAGAAGCCCTGACTATTTTTTAACATCCACCCAACACAATTTACAGACACTGGGATGCTGAGAGCTGGCTCAGCACTTTGCAGGTGTTCAGGATGTCACCACAACCATGAAAGCGCTTGTGCTTTCCCTCTGTAAATAATGGAGAAGAAACACGAACTGCTGGAGACTAGCTGACTGGAACTCGTTGCCTAGAGAGGTGGTCACTGTTTCATCCCTGGAGCCATTCCAGGCGACATTGGCCAGGGCTCTGAGCAACCTGCTCTAGTTGCAGCTGTCCCTGCTCCCCACAGAGGCACTGGACTAGGTGGCCTTGAAAGGTCCCTTCCAATCCAAACCAGTCTGTGATTCTATAAACATGCCCTTTCCAAAGATCACCTGGCAAACTAAGGAGGTCCTGCTCAACCAGCCACCCAGAAACCCTGAATCCCATTCTCCAAACATGCAGCATGATAAAAAAAATTCTGAACCAACTTCAGGAAAGGACTTTTGAAATAAACCAGAATGTCTTATTTGTTCTCCCCCCCCCAACCCCTTCCCTGCAAATCATACTGGAAATGCTCCAAGCAGGAACCTTCTTTGTGTCTGTGCATGTAAAACTTCCAAGTACATGCTAATTCAGTTTAATTACGGATTTACTTCACTGGTCGCATCGCCAGTGCCAGCAACGGCCAATATTTGCAGCCAAGGGAAGGAGGGAAAAGGAAAGCAAGTTGTTTTTTTTCCGCTCTGCTCTCACCCCTCTCAAACCCTGTCCCTGCGTCCCCATCCACTCAGAACTTGGTGTGCAGCAACACTGCAAAGATAACCCGCTCTTTATTTGTACAATTTATTAGATAATCTCCTTCTAATCGAGAACTAATTAAAGGAAGTGAATGCTTGGTTGGAAACAGGGATTAAAATGTGGATAATTATCATAAACGCTACATTTGTTGTTCCAGCCTGCTCGGCTCTCCTCCCATCCCCTCTCCCTTTCCCCCCAGTTCTTCTCCCAGGCTGCTCCTGATAATGCTCAGACTGTCTCAGAGGGGTTTGCTTTCACAATCAATTATTTTCTTTTTGTCTCTCTGGCTAATGTTTCATTTGTGTGAGAACATTAGCGAGAACTATTTTCTTTTCCTTGTAAATTCATTTAGACGACACTGACAGAAGGTGGGGAGGTGGTAGCTGTAGAGGAAAAAAAAAAAAAATCCACCACAAAACAGGAACATTAAACCGAAGCTTATAAATTATTTCATCTTCTCCAGACAATCCAGATCTGTCACTGCTCTGTGAGGCAGGTTTTTTTATTTATTTATTTATTTATTTTGCATCCAAGAGTTCCTCACAGGCACAAGACATTGATGTATGTGGGAGCCTGGCAGGAGAGGATCCGCGTAGCTCGTTCTGCCTGTTCACCTGCCAGAGCTGCTGCCTCCATGAGCAAGGACCATGGCCACAGAGAGCTCTTTGGACATGCTATCTAGGTCATGGGCAATGAGGGAAAAAAAAAAAAAATGGGAAGGATGGGTGCTGCAGGACATGGAGCAGCTCCTCTCTCCCTGGATCAGATGTTAACCACCAGCATACAAAAAATTACTCCTATAACAGTGCCCTAGTGTAAGAAAAGGTGGAACACAGGGGGAAAAAAAACCAACTGCGATGCAGGGAAGAGGCCCCTCGACAGCTTGATGCCAGAACAAGACAGGGATGGTGGCACCATGGCTAAGAGGCAGCAGAACAGAGGCGGGTTTTCACAGAGTGCATTGGACAATTTCATACTGCATCTGGATTTTTTGAGGATTAGTAAAAGGGATAAAAACACAAGAGTGAAAGGCAGATATATTTTTTTTTCTTTTCTTCTAAGGAGAGGGAAGGTTCTTCCTGCCCAGCCTGTACTTGTCATGTCAAAGCCTCACCTGATATCGTCCCAAAACACCATTGAGTCCGTCCCCCAAGTTCTCATGTGATACCAAGGCAGTGGGACAACCCCCAGTGAGAAAACACACAGTCCTGTGATGCACATGTTATTCAGTTTGCTGAATAGAAGAAATGACGCTCAGGAGCTGGTTGTCCACCAGAAAACGTATGGAGAGGTTTCCTTGTTCCATGCCAGCATCTGCTATTGCACAACCGCTGCCATGAAGGAGTGTCCCCATGAAACAGGGACAGCAAAGCAGCCCCTGGACAAAGAAGCACAGGTTTTTTTGATACCACTCCACAGCTTTGGGAAGGTACCCCTGACTTGGCTAAGCTTTGGCATAAGTCAAACCAGACCAAGCACAGATCTTCACCCCCAGATCAGGGATCTTCCAATTTACACTCACCCGGGAGAGAAGCACTGCACATAAATTTGCAGGGTGTTATTTCTGAAAAATTTGAATTATTGTATTTCACAGGAATGTGTAATGCAGAAGAGTCTGGGCTCATACATCTTTCTCATCATCCCTCCTGCCTTGAAGTAAGGTCTTGCTCTCCAAGAATCTAGACAATAACACTCGAATGAAATGAAAAACAACCTGTCTGGTGATCTATATAAAAGATGACATCTCCAGAAATCCCAAACTTCAAAGGGGCAGCATTCAGCTCATGACTATCCACTTCCTCCAGCCCTCAAGGCTTGTGTCATCATTTTAAAGCCACAGGAATCATTTGATCTCTCCAAATGGCAGCTCAGTAGTCTAGCACGCTTCTGGATGTCTAAAAAAGGGACGTGCCGCCACCACCAGCAATATTCTGCAGGGGTTAGTCTTTGAAAGAACAGATTGAGATGAAACAATGCAAAGATTCAGTGGCAGAGGAAGGAAGGGGGTGGAAAAAAAAGGTTATTGAAAAGGACAATCACATGCTGAGGGACTTCAGGGTCTAACTTGCACGATGCCAGCGCACAGAGTTGATGGCGCAACGGGGTATCAGAGGTTCCCAGGTGTGTTGGCCATGCCAGCATCGTGCATTAACCTCCAAAAAGGTGCACGGAGCCTGTTCACAGGATTAGGGAGAGCACATGAGACTGGTCATGAGACCACAGGTCTTCTCTGTGTCACCCCAGCAGCATGAGGAAGCCACCATCCTTGTCCTCCTCAACCTCCAGAACGTGATGGGGGAAGGAGAGGACAGGAGAGGCTGCCAAGATAAGTAATTGGATGCTTGCTGGTGAGAACTCTTAATTAGAAGCTTTTCAGCAACTAAATGTTTATATGGAGTTAAGGTATTTATTTAGATGTATACACACAGTAATAAACGAGCACCCCTCCTCTGCTCCAGCAATTAAAGAAGAGGATTGCAAACAAACAGATCTGCCACTGCCGCCCACGGATGGGCTCAAGCACGGCAACTGCAAGGACCCAGCCTGCAAACCAGCTCCTCTCCCCTTTCCCCTAGTCCACAGGTGACCCCTAGAGCAGCCTCAAGAGGTGGAATTGCCACAGGTTTCCCAGGGTAAGGCAGTGGGTGACCAAAGTGCTGGAGCAGGGTCCCTTAATCCAGGTGGGATCAACATAAGGGAAACTTGACCTGATTCAGCCTGGAAACCAGAAAGTGAAACACAGTTTTCATATTGCAAACTGCAAGTGACAAGTGATAGGACAAGAGGAAATGGCCTCAAATTGTGCCAGGGGAGGTTTAGGTTGAACATGAGACAATTCCTTCTCCAAAAGTGTTGACAAGGCCTGGCCCAGGCTGCCCAGGGCGGTGGTGGAGTCCTCATCCCTGGAGGGGTTTCAAAGCCGTGGAGATGTGGTGCTGAGGGACATGGTTTAGTGGTGACCTGGCAGTGCTGGGTCAGTGGTTGGACTTGATGATCTTAAAGGTCTCTTCCCACCAAAACGATTCTACAATTCTGGATTGAAAATATACGGCCAACCACTGGAAGATGGATTTGGGGAAAATGAATGTGGGTGCTGAACAGGTAGCTGGATTTTACATGTTTAGATATGGGAGCTATTACAACATTGGAGAAACTTGGGTGTGTTCATCTCCCTGGGATTCAAGTAAGACTCCCACATCTTTTCATCGCTGGCTTCTTGACTGTTGTTCCAGGTACTTGGTAACCTAATTTTATAGAAACTCCAATCCCTGCTCCAGATTCCTCCGCTAACGAGGGCGCCTGTGTTTTGAGGGCTATTGCAGCCCTTCAGTGAGTGGGTCAGGCCATCTGCAGCTGCATATTGGTCTTTTTTAAAAACAAAAACAAAAAAAACAACAAACAACAAGCCAACTCACTTCTCTTTCTTCTGCAGCACTGTGCTACCACTGCAAAGCCTGTCTCGCTTTCCTGGTGATAGACTAATAAATTGAGTTTTCCCACAGAAGCAAGGATACCCCCTCAGCCATGAATATCCCTGTGATCCCAGCCATGAAAAGTGGTATTTCAAAATCAGAGATGATGAAATCTTTTTATTAAAATATATATATATATAAAAATTGGGCTGACTACTGCTATCCCTTCTCCGTTCCCCTCCCCCGAAAGTGCTCCGTGAATTTCCCTCCGAGCAGATCTGTCAGTTTGCGGTACCTTGGGCAGCACTTGTGATAATTTACCTTCAGTTATTTTATTTCTCCTGGTTTCTAAGCTAATAACAAGTGGTGAGGGCTCATCTCCTGCTCTGGGCACCTTCCCATTACTTAACTAACAATTAATAAACCAGATAATGGAGTGTGTTTCTCCCACACAGGAATAAATACTCACTTGATTCAACTGCGGCAACGCAGCATCTCCAATCTGTTCAGAAACTACCACCAGTGAGCAATTCGGTGGTCTGCATAGAATCATAGAATTGTTTGGGTTGAAAGAGACCTTAAAAATCATTGAATCCAACTGTTAACCCAGCACTGCCAGGGCACCACTAAACCATGTCCCTCAGCACCACATCTCCACAGCTTTAAACCTCTCCAGGGATGGGGACTTCGCCTGTGTCCTGGGCAGCCTGGGCCAGGCCTGGACAGCCCTTGTGGGGAAGAAATTGTTCCCCATGTCCAACCTAAACCTCCCCTGGCACAACTTGAGGCCGTTTCCTCTTGTCCTGTTATTTGTTCCTTGGGAGAAGACACCAACACACACACCCCACACACACACACACAGCCCCTCTGACTCACCCTGGCTCCAACCTCCTTTCAGGGAGTTGAGAGCGAGAAAGTCTCCCCCAAGCCTTCTTTTCCACAGGCTCAACAAGCCCAGGTCCCTCAGCCACTCCTCACCAGACTTGTGCTCTAGACCCTTCCACAGCTCCATTGCCCTTCTCTGGCCACGCTCCAGCCCCTTCTGGGAGGGAGGGGCCCAAAACTGACCCCAGGATTCAAGGTGCAGCCTTCCCTGTGCCAATTCCAGGGGGACGGTCTCTGCCCTAGTCCTGCTGGCCACACCAGTGCTGATCCCAGTCAGGATGCTGGTGGCCTTCTTGGCCACCTGAGCACAGCTTTGAGCAGATGGCCCATTCAGGCAGATCATTCCTGTCTATGTGTGATACAAGGACAGGGAGGAAGAGGAGGCTCCCACACATGTAGAGACAAAGGTTTTGTATCGGGAGACAAGAGCAGGGGGCCACAGAGATCCAGGCCAGCAGAAGCCACCATGCATTCACTGGAGATAATTCAAGAAGAAAGCAGAATACCTCTATAGACAGCCTGAGAAGGTAGCTAACCAGTTAACATGCTATTATTCTGATTGAATTTGACTAAACTTGGGCTATAAAGCAGAAGAGATGGAGTTATAAAAAAACCAAACAGATAGACCTTCTTGTCCTTGAGCTATTTGCTTAGAAAACCGATCTGAGCAGCATTTTTGCAGCACATCTGGCATTTTTACCTGCAGTTCTATGACAAAAATTAGATATAAGCGGAAAGGACAGACCAGGAGACTGAGCCAACACCAGGAGCACGCTGATGTTGGTCAGAAACCAGCTACAGCCAAGGCTCTGGTCTGACCTTGGACATTGGAGCTATAAGGGAACCACGCCTGATTTAGGAGAACACAGAAGCACCTGAGGCCATTCTCCACCTATGCAACCACACAATGCTCCCCAGGGAGGCAGCCCCAGCAGCAAAATACATATTTCCGGATCTTTCAGATGGAGGAACCAGCCCCAAATTACTCCTTCCCTGGTAGCTCACAACAGTTCAAAAATTAGCATGCGTTTTATTCACATGTTTCACTTAGTGACCAAACACCATGGAGTAAACCATAAAGCTCTTTTTAAAGAAATTTTAGAAGAGTTGTGTCACTTTCTGAATCTTAGCTCCCAGGTAAGCATCTCTCACTCCAATTTCCCTTTAATCTTTTCTGGAAACACAAAGATAAACACCGTTTCATCTGCATCCTGCAACAGAGAACCCTAGATCCAAGCTCATTCCCAAAAGTATTTGTTTGTAGAGCAAAACCAGCCTGCTCCTGGCCCTGGAGGACTCCAAAAATGTCGCTTCTAGCTCAGTCTCTTCACTTACGTGTGTATCTCAATGCAAAACAGAAGAAACTCTTAACAGAGTAGCAGCCCTCTGAGAAATTAATGAGTTCAAATCTGCTCCCACATCTCCAAATGTTTCTTACCTCCTCTCCCAAGTTTTCAAGTTTGCTCTAACTTCAGCTTCCAGAAGAAAGCAGAAAAACTTCACTCCTGCTTTTGCAAGGTCTTGCAGCTTCAAAACTGCTCACAGATGGGCTAACGAAGGCAGCCCAATTAGGTCTCCCTAACAAGATCCTTTCATTTGAGTGGATCCAGGTGTACCTTTCAATTTCTGAAGGTGCTTCCTTTGCTGCCTCTTCCCAGAGGGTACTCTACTGCTAAATTGCTGATCAGTTGAAGAATGCTTTGCAAATGCTCCCCTATTTTCCTGCACCTATCTCGTAACTTCAAGGATATACAACAGGTTTGAAAGGCCCAGGCTTTAAAAAGGAGCTCTCTGTTCATTGGTACCATCTAATCCCTCAGAGGTAGATGAGCTTTGGGTGAAATGAAAGATAGATGATGCCAGAGAGAAGCTTCTCCTTGTGTTACCAATATGTGTTGCTAACCTGGGTTATTATTTCATCATAGGACTCTTTCTTATGGAGAAATTCTAAGGTTTATATATGAAAATAGAACACCTGCTATCAATGGAAGCAGCTTTTGCTAGCTGAGGGTTGCTCATGATTGCCCTCAGCTTAGCTGAGATAGGCCCAGGAATCCCTAGCAGCACAGTCACAGCTTGCCTCTGACTTTTCTTATCTCTGACGTCTCCCTTCCCAACCCAGCTCGCTCATTCTCTGAACTTAGACAATCTGTGCTTAACAAAAAAGGTATTTTTCATCATCCACAGATGTTTAGTGCCATTCCCGCAAGCACAATCGTGTCCCTCTAACTCCATCCCTTTGCAAGTCTCCTCCCTGGAGGGGGGAAGAGCTGCACTGCAGAGAGTTTATGCTAAAACTTTTGCAAGGATGGAGCTTAACTGGCTGACAGGTAGAGCTAGAGAGCCAGGCAAAAAGGAGCTGGCCCCAGCTCTTCCTCTTGTTGATGCTAACGTTGTTCCAGAGGCAATTTTGCCTTGGAGAAAGCTGTCACATACGCAGTGATTTTTGTGAGAGGCAGGGACCAGAAAGGTAGGCAGGATGAAAATCAATCAAGATTTGTCAAATACGGTGAAGAACTCGTTTTTATGAGATAAGCGCCTTCAGAGGAAGCGTTGGTAGACACCTACCACATGTTCAGCCTGCTCAGTGGCAAAGTATGCAACATTAATCACTGTCACTTGAAAGGGCCAGGTTCCAGCTGAACCATCTTCCAAGTTTCTTCCTCCTTCAGGCACCCTCTCCCTTTTCCCCTCCCTGACCACCATCAGAAAGATGGGTTGTGAATCTGCAAATCAGGCTGATGCTCTCTGCAGCCACCGTACCAACCCATCGCTTATTCAGTGCTGAGCCACCCTCCGTGCTTGTTGCACCAAATGGACTCTCATTTCATGCAAGATCATTAGCGGTGTGGGCCAAAACTGTGGTAAAGATGCCTGCTGCCTCTTGGAAGATGAAGTTCACCTCAGTGGGACCTTGCCCTTAGAAGCAGCCAGGAAAAGATAAAGTTACTGGCTTGGCGAACACCTTCTTCTCAGAGCAATTATCAGCAGTAAGTGAAGACGGCTCAATGGGCTGGGCTGGGCTGGTCAGTGCTCCGTCAGGCGCATGAGCAATCCTGAAAGCAGCTTGGGAGCAGGAGCAGATCATGGGAATCCCATAAGTAGTACCAGAAGAGCCTGCAAGGACCCAAATTGTCTAAGCAAGTTATAGAAGAGAAAAAAAGTGATGGGCTTCCAGGACATTATTTCCAGTCTCCTCCACCTGCCTCCTGCTCCCCATAACATTTCTTACTGTAGTGGATTTGCTGAAGATGAGAGAGAGGACTTGATCACAACAGGGTGAAGAGAACAGTCCTGTCCTGAGTGGTATCACCATGGACTCCTCTTTTTTTTTTTTTCCATGTGTCAACTCATTTTCAGGCTGAGATTTTTTTATTGTCTTACCACAGATCTTGTTCCCACATTTTAATAACCTGAATTACGGGTCTCAGCTCTTGTTTGGAAGGTATGTCCCCAGGCAGTCACACTGGATAACTCCTGCTAGGTTCAACATAGCACCTGGGGAGTGGGTAAAACCAGTTTGCGGCAAAAAAAAAAATGCTAGGAAGTCAGAAAAACACCCTATTTTCAGGTCTTAAGCCAGTTACCATCTTCAGAGATTAGCTTCAGCGAGGGAGCAAATTGCCCTAAGCCCTCGTGCCACGGGGCTCTGCCCTGCACCACTGCGGCTGTCAGTGGGGATGCGGGACGGGATTAGAGAGATGAAGCTCTATCGCGATCTGTTCCTGGCAGCAGTGACGACACCCATCATGGGAGATGAGCAGCACTTTTAAAGCTTCCTGGGCGGTGAGATTATCTCCCCGCAGCAGGACTTGGTTGAACAGAATGGTAAAGAGAAAAGGGCAACAAGGGCCATCAAACTGAGGGAGTTGGGTCTGTTCAGCCTGGAGAAGAAAAGGCTCTGGGGAGACCTTCTTCCAGTATCTGAAGGGGGCTACAGGAGAGCTGGGGAGGGATGTTTTATAAGGGCTTGTGGGGATAGGACAAGGGACAATGGTTTTAAACTACAGCAGGGGAGATTCAGATTAGACAGTAGAAAGAAGTTCTTCACTCTGAGGGTGGTGAGACACTGCAAAAGGCTGCCCACAGAAGTTGTGGACACCTCATCCCTAGAAGTATTTAAGACCAAGCTATATGAAGCTCTGAGCAACCTGGTCTAGTGGGATGTGTTCCTGCCCACGGCACGGGGTTGGAACTAGATGCTCTTTAACGTCTCTTCCAACTCAAACCATTCTATGATTCTATGAAAACATCCACTCGTCTCCCACCAGTTGCCAGAAGAAAAGTTTTTGAGCCAAGAGGTACATCCACTCGAACTGGCTGAGCCAGTCTCTATTTGTCAGCGTGGCACTTCCCAGGCAGGGCTTGTTGTGGGTTTATTTTCTGCTTCTCCTCTCGCCCATTCATACATCTTCCATTTCTCTTGAGAGCTTTCAGCTAAGAAGGCTGAAATAGCACCAGCACCGCTTTTGATGGGTGGCCGTTCCCCATGCATTCTTCTTGCCAGGTGACCAATGACGGCGCAGAAACAGGATTGCAGATAGAGGTTGGAAGGGACTTCTGGAGATCATCTCCTCTAAACTCTCTGCTCCAGCAGAGTCACCCAGAGCAGGTTGCATTCCCACACCATCTTGAGACCTTGTTACAAGTCATAGCACAGGTTGTATTTCAGAAGAGGGGGTCCCTGATGGGCACAGAGGGTCCAAGAAGCCTCTGGATCTTTGCTAGAGGAAGGAGGGATTCAACTGAAAACTTGAGGGCAGGGACTGCTGCTGGCACGCACCACAAATGAGAGAAAAACTGGAGTGAGATCCTCTAAAACAACAGAGCTGAAGAGAAGCAAGACCGAGGAAACACTCTGCTCTGTCCCCACCTAAGCTCTCAGGGACCCTTTTTAGTCTTGTTTTATAAGGGAACCTGCAGAATCCCATGAATCTGAGGGGGTTTTGGGTTATAAAAGTCCAGGGCTGGCACCAAATCCAGCGCTCCAGAAACTGCACAGCAAATAAGTCATGGGCGCTGTGTGTTTTGGAGTCACTTACCATGTTTGGAGAGAAGACAAATTTGAACCAGCACACGTCATCCTATAAGAGCTGTTCCGAGCCAGCTCGGGAGCAATTCAAAATTAATTCAACAGGTTGTAGCAGGCAGGGTGATCAAGGATCTAGATCTTGATTTTACAGAGCTGCTGTCAGCACACACACAAAAGATCAGAGACTGCCTCCATGCAAGCCTAGGGCACCAGAAATAAAAGCAGAGCCAACGTATTCTGCAGCTACTGGACAAGGAGGGAAGGAAAGAGGAGGAAACCGAATAAAAATCAAGCTGCCAATGCCCCAGACTGCTCTTCTCTCACCCTAAAAAGGGACAAGAATTCTGAAAACAGGGTGGAGCTAATCAGCAGTAAACACCTGAAAGTCAAGGTTTTTAACTTGGGTTTATCCTTCCCTCTCAATTTCTACATCAGAGAAAGTCAAAACTTTTTCAATGCTATATACACATTAACACTTTTTACACTTTTTTTTTCCCCCTCCGTTTTGCTTGGCAATGAGTAAAAACTTGACTCTTACATTACACCCTCCAGAGTGTAGTGGGGTTATCTCATGACTTGTGGACTACAGGATAAATTGATCGTTGCATGGGAGAAATCACAAAAAATCCCCAAACAACTTCTTACTGATGGATGCAGGAGGTTCAAGGGATGGATTCGAGGGAGTGGTATCTTCTGGCTCTCTCTGGCTTCAAAAAAGTCCAAGCCAGGATGAACTGAAGCCTCGTCATCATGCACAGGAACATAAGCACTTTGGAAAGGGTAGTAAGAGGGATGTTGTCACCATCTCCCAGGTCTGGGTTACCTCCCTGGCATCAGAAGCTGGTGACCCCCCAAGCTGGTGAACCAAACTATTAAATCACAGCTGCTTCTCCACAGCCTCTTTGCTGATGAAGCCAGAGATTTCTCCAGAACAAAGCAGGAGCAGAAGAAAAAACAGTAAATAAATCAAGACTTTGGATACAAGTATTTACTCATGGGTGCTAAATGATTTCTTGATTAATTCTACAACCTGCTGCTTACTCCAGCCCTCGCTGCTCAGCATTCCACAAGGGAAGTGCTTTAGCTCAACAAAGAGAACTTTCAGGCTGACATGGGCAGCAGGGCAGCAATTGGTTGGATAAACAAAACCCTGAGGAAGCACACGAAACTCATCTGAAACCCTTTCAGCTAGACAAAGGCTTTGGGTTATGGTCGGCACGTATCTAAACTTCTCCGGACCTAAAAAAGAAGCGTTATTGCTCCAGCAGATGTTAAATGGAGAAATATGTGGTGGATCCAACGTGCTTTTTTGGAGGCATTAATAACACAAATGGCTCCTGTCTGCCAGGGAAAAGCCTGAACAGCCGCAAATGGAAAGTGGCGACATCCTGAGTGTTTCAAGGAGAATCTGAGTGGTGCTTTTTAGTTTATTTGTGATTTGCTGTATGGTAAGGAGTTGCATCACTCATAGGATCACAGAATCACAGATTGGGTTGGGTTGGGAGGGACCTTTCCAAGGCCATCTAGTCCAACTCCCCTGCAGGGAGCAGGGACAGCTGCAACTAGAGCAGATTGCTCAGAGCCCCAGCCAACCTCCCCTGGAATGGTTCCAGGGATGGGGCAGTGACCACCTCTCGGGGCAACCTGGGCCAGGGTCTCTCCACCCTCAGTGTCAAAAATTTCTTCCTTCTCTCCAGTCTAAATCTCACTCTTTTAGTTTAAAACCATTACTCCTCCAATAGGACCTCCTAAAAAGTCTGTCCCCATCTTTCTGACAGGCCCCTTGAAGTCCTGAAAGGCCACCAGAAGGTCTCTGCAGAGCCTTCTCTTCTCCAGGCTGAACAAGCCCAACTCTCCCAGCCTGGCCTCCTAGCAGAGGGGTTCCAGCCCCGCCATCGTTTTCAGCCTGGGACAAGCCTTACTCCGAAGAGTCCTGTGCACAATATTGCCTCTTCCCGTCTAAACGCAGCAGTAAAAATAAGATAATCAAATCAGTGACAATTTAATTATCACCCTCCTGAGGCTGCTTGCCCCATCCTAACCCTCTTAGGGAGCCCCATGATGTGCTAAAACCCCACCACTTGGCCAAGACCTGCTGGGAAGCCAGCAGCAAAACATCAGGAGCCCACATCCTCTTTCTGTACATCACTTTTTTTTTAAACACGAAGAAAATGATTGAGCTTCAGAGCAGGAATTTGAGGAAATTGAATATGAAAAGAGCCTTAAAATCTTGGCAGCGCCCTGATATTGCTCCGTATGGAGGGAAACGCATCAAGGCTGGGCTCCTCCACCAGAACTGAGGAATGCCCTTGGAGGTTCAACAACTGGCAGACAGCTGGAATGACGGGTTTTCTAGCAAGGCGGGGGCAGGGGGAGTCCTCTGGCAACATACGTCCGTTCAGTCGGTGCTGGCTTACAGGTCCCTGCCTTTCAATTGATTAATAACGACACATTGAAATGGATAACATAAATTAATTTCTGAATCGCACCATTAGTAAGTAATTAATTTCTTTGCTCTGTGAAACTAAGATATCACTGTTATCTACGTCTATAAAGAGGAGAAATGCTGAATGAGGACTCCGTTAATGTAAAAATTGATTTTTCCATTTACCCTCTTCTGAGGGTTTTCTTTTCTCCCCCTCCCTCCAATGCATTTATTTTCCAAGTGGCTGGGGGGTGGGAAGAGTCACCTAATTCATACTTCCAGAGGTAAAACAAAAGATTATACATGCTCATTTCAACCAAATGATGTCATTATGAAGGCTGTTAAAGCTGGGGGTTGCCTCGGAAATGCAAAATACTGATAGTTGACATTGGAAATCCAAGTTTTCTGTCGGCACAGTGACGAGGAAATGGTGTGGCCTTGTTAGACCTGGTCTGACTGGTCACGCTGAGAAGATCATCCCATGTTACTTAGATGGTCTCTTTAGGACTTGAGCTGCCATTTTTTCCTATTCCTTCCCACCACCTTCCATAACCTATTACTTTTATGGAGTTGGGAGAGGAGAACTCGCTTGGTTCAAGGGCAAGCGGGAACGACGAAGTGTGGGGCAGGACCTGCTCATCCCAGTGGGAAGGACACACCAGCCAAAGGCAACGTGCTGCTTGCCACCACTTGCCCCAATTCTGCATTTCAACCCAAACTGACATACGTGGTGCCTCTGCCACCCTCTCGGTGCAGCCCAGGTTGGAGATTTACTGGGGACTCCGGGTGTCTCTGCTGACCAGAGCTAGGATCCCGTTGTAGTCACAGTGTTGGATCCTCCTTTCCAACCCACAGGACCCAGTAAACGGCCTAGGATGCTCCCAGCCTTGGTGGAGGAGATCATGCGTTCAGCAGCCTGTTGCCCATTCCAGACAGGAAGGTGCAGTCTAGAAGAGGGGAGCTTTATTTCGGGTTCCTTGGAGCAAGGGGTTTCCTTGCAAAAATCACCAACCTCGCTCTGACTGGATAAAACAAGACATGTCTGTCCCCTCTTAAAGTCTTGGAGCCTTCAAGATGAGGATACATTGACTAAGAGTTATTTTAAAAATGATTCAAGAAACAGAACTCTGTATCTTGAAAGAAAATACCCTTAATTTTTTTCACTCAGTGAATTTTTCCCTGGCTGTTCTGCTGAGATGGCTTTAGGTGTCTGTCCCCCGTGATGTCCCCAGGGCACAACAAGAAACGATTGACACCACCTAGGTAGCAGGCTTTGAGTGGTCCAGGACTTTGGTCCACCAACAGAAAAGGATGCAGAGTGGTGCTATAGTTTTGGAACAACTCCCTGGGTCTCTTTAGCCAGTTCTGCTTTCCTCAGTTCAAGTTTAGAGTTAAACTGGAAATGCATTAGGACTGATGATATCTGCCTCCTTCTGCCAAGAAAGCCCCATCCCTCCCACTGAGATCCTTCAGCTGTGCCAAGCCGTGAATTCTACAGTTCCTTTTGCAGCTTTTTTCCCCTGCCCTGTCCCCAAAACAATGCAATGTCACCTCCTATCACATCACACTAAGCTGAAACCAATGTTAAGACGAGCCTTGGAGAGAAAAGGGCACAGCCTGAGCCACGTCTTCAAACATAGGTGCCAAACACACCACTCTAAATAAGAGAACAGAAAGAGCTGAATTATTTACAGCAAGTATTTTGGCTGCATAGTTTGAGGTTTCCCCACCCCCTTCTTGTTAAAGAGCAGAAAACAAAGCTAATCGGATGAAACATTTACTATCTGCACGAGGAGAATTCAATGAACTCATTTCAGCTTTTCCATTAATGTCCCCAAGCCACTTTGGTGAGTAGGTAATGACATTCATACCACCATGAGATCTTCTCTTCTCGTACTGAGCCACCTTCCCCAGGAGCTTCTTTTAAGGTTCATCCATTGAACGCAGTGAGAAAAAAAAAAAAAAATAATAAAAACCGTTTCCTAACATTGGCAGGAGCATTTCAAGCACGAGCACTTTGAATATTTTTTCACCGTTTGTGTGAGCAATCTCAGCCAGAAAAAGTCGGCGTGAAGAAAAGGAATTGCAAATACCAGTGAAGTAGCTTGATAGTTTTCATTCACGAGAATATTTGCACAGGCTCCTGGGAGAATTATCAGGCAAGGTAATACAAAAATTCCTTGTAGCATCAAAGCTCTGGACACTCCGTAATCGTCCAATGAAAAAAATCTTTTCCTGAGAGCTGAGGGCCTAAGCTGGTTTGTTTGGGTTTTTTTCTGGCTTGGGAAACCTGAATTTCCCCTGCATCTCCTCTCCCGTCCACTCTCTGTCCCTTGAGATGAAACATAGCAAATAAGCTATACTTCCTTCAGAAGTTTAAAAAAAAACCCAAAAAACAGATGGCCAAGCAGTCAACACTGCTGGAGCTGCAGGAATCACAAAATCATAGAATCACAGAATGGTTTGGGTGGGAAGGGACCTTTCAAGGCCATCTAGTCCAACCCCCCTGCAGGGAGCACAGAGAACATCAACTGGAACAGGTTGCTCCGAGCCCCATCCAACCTCACCTGGAATGGTTCCATGGATGGGGCATATGGGAAGGTGAAGAACTCACAGGGAAAAGCAGGTTGAGGAGCAAGTCACAGCAGAACTTTGTACCACAGGTCTGGATTAGAAAAGATCCCTTCTGGGATGGAAATGAGAACAAATTGCTGAGGAGCAGAGCAGAAATATCCTTCTGCCTGGGAAAGAGAAAGCAGGACAGTAGTATCCACTGAGTTTTTGGGGCTCAGCAATAAAATCACCGGGGCCAATTTACTCATAATTAGCCTTTATGGGCAACAACAAAAAAAAATAAAAACCTGCAGAAATTCATTCCTGCCATAGAATTTTATAGGGCGGTTCAGAAACGTGTAGAAAAGATATTGTTTCCCATTATCTTGCCCAGGTTTTTAGAGCATTCCTCTAGAACGCTGTTGGTTTCATCCCTGTTAAATCCAATAACTTCCCTAAGGGAGTGCTTTAAGTGTCAGGCTTGATTCAGTTACATAAAGGGAGAAGGGAATTCCGTTAGACAGCACACAGGGACGGGAGAAGTGCTTTTGTGAGGCAGCAGTCTTATTTAAGAGCAAGCCTGAATTTAGAGATGAGGCTGATGAGAAAAGCTGGATGCAACCAGCGTTAAAGCGTCACAGACAAAAGCCAGGCAGTGCTTTTAGAGAGGGGCTATGAGTAACCAGGATACCACAGAGACATTAGGATGGCTTCAGATGAGATATTTTAAGTGGTTTTAGATGTTTACTGGGGTTTCAGCAAGATGTCCCAGCTTCTCTTCTTGCAATGGAAGCTACGGGTGCTGGATTTTATGTAAGAGCCTGTATTGCTTGCTTTGCAATTAACACACCCTGCAATTAGCGATCCAAACCACTGAAGTCTTTAATATGTCTTCTGACTGCTAATACAGAATATTTTCCTTCTAATCTACTGTTGGCCCTGCACCTTAATTTATTATGACAGTGTAAACCGTGACTAATCCTCCTGAGTGCTGAGCACAGCCCAAAAACCTCGCATCAGCGTCTCTCCTTCCAACTATTCACCCAGCATCCTCTCCAGAAACGTGGGGAGGAGGACAAAGGTGGCCTTCAGGAGACAAGGAGTGTGAAGCAGGGTGAAGAGCTCCATCCAAGATCAGCTCTGAGCAAAAAGCACCTGCGGTTTGAAGAGGAGAAAGCGTGAGAGGTTGGTTTTACAAGGTGTTACAGCAGTGGAGAGGTAGTTCCCAATAGTCACATTTCCAAGGGTACGTGTGAATTCAGTGGTGCTTTGAGGGACTTTTTACCAAGTTTGTGCACCTGAAATGTCAAAAAAAACCAAGAAGACAAGCTCAACTCCACTTTCTTCACTAACACAATCAAGAAACATGCCTTTTTTCACCCAGTCACCAAACGGACCGAAGTTTTCTGCTGCTAGCCAAGGATATTTATCAGTACATCCCAGAAGATTTGCTTCACAAACAAGTTATCCTTAGGTTCCTGAGGCTGTTCAGGAGGCGGCACCTGACTCCTCACCATCTGAGCATGACTCAGCCCCATTAGTTGGGATGCTTTGGGCCATGGATCATGCATTGCGTGGTGCTTTCCCAAGTCTGCATCCAATGATGTTCACAACGCCCATGAGGAATGCTACCAACACCAGCTACGACGGCAACGTGAGCCTGAATATTTCTGGAATCAGCTGGAGGCAAATTTGAAGCCTTTCCCAGTTTTGCCATCAGTGACCAGAAACCAGCAGAAGCAGGGCTGGTTGGTACCAGAACATGGTGAGGTCACCCATGTCCCTCAGAACAAACTTCTTAGAATCATTGAATTGTTAAGGTTGGAAAAGACCTCCAAGATTGTCAAGTCCAACCTTCTACCCAACACCTCCCTGACCATTAGACCATGTACCTAAGCACCACATCCACCTGTTTTTTGAACACCTTCAGGATGGTGACTCCATCACTTCCCTGGGCAGCCTGGGCCAGGCCTTAACTACTCTTTTGGTAAAGAAATTCTTCTTAACATCTAAACTGGACTACCCCCGGCGCAACGTGTGGCCATTTCTCCTTCTCCCTCACCTCTGCCTACTCAGGCATCACTTGATGCCCAAAGCCTGGAGATCAATAGCTCCTATTTTTCTACGATTCAGGACAACCACAGGAACTCTTCCCAACAACCCAAACGCTTCACTCCTCTTTGAAGTTATGTGGCTCTTCTCAGCCCTGTGCTGGGTGCAGGATTCCAGGCCCATCATTATGAACCCTTTTTTACGGCTTCTTCGGGTTCATCCCTGGCCTGAGCGTGAGACGCTCCATTTGTTTTGGCAAGAACGTCCCTGAGATTTATACCTGTAATTATACAGGTAACCTTTCCAGTGGCGAATTTTCAAATGATCAACGCTAAAGGAACCTACACATTAAATATGATTAATAAGATGCCAAATGGCCACGAGTCTGTGCCTCCCTGCTTGTTAAGCATGTCAGTTGGAGTGCCCCTGGCTGGTCCTGCTGCTGTGAGGCATCGTGGGATGGTGTGGAGTGGCCTTGGTCATTCCCATTGGACACCCACACATAGAAGATGACATCCATCTCCTAAAGTTTTGTCCTAGAGAAGTTCTGTCATAAAAAGAGTGTGTGCAGCAGGTCCAGGGAGGTTCTTCTCCCACTCTACTCTGCCCTGGTGAGGCCACATCAGGAGTATTGTGTCCAGTTCTGGGCTCCCCAGTTCAAGAGAGACAAGGAATTACCGGAGAGAGTCCTGCAGAGGCTACAAAGATGCTGAGGGGCTGGAGCATCTCTGTGCCCAGGAAAGGCTGAGAGCCCTGGGGCTGTTCAGCTGGGGAAGAGAAGCCTGAGACGGGATATGATCAATGCTGAGCAAGAGCTCAAGCGCCCTCAGGGAGTCAAGGGGATGGGGCCAGACTCTCTTCGGCGGTGCCCAGTGACAGGACAAAGGACAACGGGCACAAATTGGAACCCAGGAGGTTTCATCTGAACAGGGGGAAAAAATTCTTGGCTGTGAGGGTGCTGGAGCCTGTCCCAGGCTGCCCAGAGACGCTGTAGAGTCTGTTTCTCTGAAGAGATTCCAAACCCGCCTGGACAACGTGATGTTGGGCCTCCTGCTCTCGGTGACCCTGCTGGAGCACAGGGGTTGGCCCAGATGATCTCCAGAGGTCCCTTCCAATCTCTACCAGTCTGTGATTTTGTGATCTCTGAGGCCGGACTTCTTCTGGTCCTTCCTACTATCTTCTTCTGCCCTTCCTGCTCTCTTTCCTTTTGTTCCATTCCTCGTGGGAGCTGTATCGATACAGCCGCAGCCAGGGGGATGCTGAAAAGGTGACAGCAGGATCTCAAGTGACAGGAGACAGATGAGCATGAGCCTGCCTGGTAGGACGCAGGTTAAACAGGATCCCGTCCTCCCACAAGAAAGGGTTGCAGGAGCATCAGACACATCTCAGCCAGCTTCATGGGGAGTTTGGCAGGCTGCACAGCACTACCCATTAACATCCCGTGCCGGGTGGGACCGGGATTTCATCAAGCTTGCATTTTGCCAAGGAGTTGCCCGAAGACAGTAAAAGTCAGTCATAGTAAAGCTCACATTGATCTTCAGTCAATGGCTACAGCATGCTGAAATTTCAGAAGAAACTATGAAATTCCAGAAGAAACCCTGAAATTCCAGAAGAAACCCTGAGAGCTGTTTTCCTTTCCTCTGGATAAAGTCATGGTGCACAAATTATGTGTTGATTAGAGGTAGAAAATGTTAAGAAGCTTCTCTGGAAAAATTGGAGGGTGGAAAGAAATTTAGGCACTGACAAAAGAGCTACTAGAATTAGGAAGGAAAGCAAAGGTAGTGGGATAAAAAAAACAAACACAACCTCCCCTCAAGAGATTCCCATCTCCAGAACTGAAAATCTGATCAGGAATCATCTCTCTCAAGGAAAAGAAAGGATTTTGGAGCTGATTTGGCTGGGCAATGGATGAAGGAAAATGTGCTGGTTTCCCCCCTTCACCCAGCACTGGTGAGGATGGGGGCTGAGGAAAAAAGCAGCAACATTTGCTGCCGCTCCTGGATTTTGCATCTGAACAGGGAAAGCGATAGTTCAGGGAAAGCGACAGATCTCCTAACAAGTGTGTTACAACCGTGCTCCTTCTGCCTTCTAGTTCCAAGTGCTTACAGGCTAATTACACATTTTGGACTTATTAGCTGTAATTACTGGGTTCTGTAATCTGCAGAAAGTGTCATTAGAGTCTGGGCAACCTCAAGTGGTCTAAATATGCTCAGAGAAGTTTCTTGTTTACCTTCCAATTCTTCCTGCCTCAACCTTAGATGACCATGGAGAGATGAGGTGCTTGTTTTCACACTGGGAAGCCTCACCAGATCCCCAGTTCCCTGACCTGGGACAGGCGGGACACTGGTGGGAACACACACAACCTCAGTCTGCAGCTGATCACAAGCTATGGGAAGTCTGTCAGAAATTTGGTTCTCCTTCAAACGGCTGAATAACATGCGGTGATTGTAGTGAAGTCACAGCACTCCTTAGGATTGACAGCCAGACAGGATTGTAGCTGGATCAGCTACAGGGTTTCAGCTCCTGCCTCTTGTTCCTTTCCTCCTGGGCACTGACAGGACTCTGCCTTTCAGCAGGACACCAGAAAACAGAGGTTTTTAAAGTCAGTTTGGGTCTACATAAAAACCCTGCCAGCTCATCACAGATGGGATCAGTTGGGGCCAGAGCGAACACAGGTTCCTGGGCTTATCTCAGCCTACAGAAATGAGCTGGTTTAGGACTTTCCCTCCTACCAGGCTGGTACAGCCGGGGCTTCTCTCCGCCCCAAATTCTGTGTCTGTGACTCACTCCTTTTGCTTGGAATAATCTCCCTGCTGGTGTTGCCATCAGCCTCTCCGGCTTTTTGGGACACAGGCTGGACCTGCAGCTCCAGGCAGCTGCTCTGGTCCATCCCTGCAGGCAGCAGAACCTCCTTGAAGCCCTCTCGCAGTCCAGATCCTACACCTTCACCTCCAAAACTAAGCACAGCCTCTCCATTAACCTTTGTCTCCCTTTCCAGATGCGAAAGAGCTGGTACCTTGGCAAGGACTAGGAGGGCAGTCTGTGGGAAAGCCTGCGATTCCCACATCTCAGACAATTTGCTTCTCCATACAACATCTCCCAGGGNCCCCCACCCCCAAAATGCTTTTCATTTCACACTGGTGCATGAAACAGGAAAGCCAGTCTGTCTGTCTGCCTGCCTGTCCATGTAAAGCACAGCCACATACAGCCTCATCTGGGATCATCAGGGCTCCTGGCAGCACCCCGCTCCTCTTCAGAGACGAGGGAATGCGGAGAACCCCTTACCCAAGGTTGGAAACCATCCAGAGTAGATGCAGAGAGAAGTGAGGGATCCCTCTAAATGGATGTGTGAGAAGAGGAGGGAAGCCTCTCAGATTGAGGTTTTCCTAAAAGCCAGGAGGTTGTAGCAGAGATCACCAAGGACGAAGATGGTTCTGCATTGTTTGCCTCTGCTTTTATGCCTCCAAGGCCAGCTGTCCACCAGTGACTACAAATCAGACAGTGCTACAGAAATTTGAGTGTTTTTTCTTTTCCCACAACACACGCAGCCTGGAGAAAAGCAGGCTCAGGGGAGACCTTCTTACTCTCAAGAACTCCCTAAAAGAAGGTTGCTCAGGGTTGACCTCTTCTCCCAAAGAACAAGCAGTGCCCTAAAAAGCCAGGCAGACAGAGGACACATCAGGTTTCCCACAGGGGTAGGGACCACCTGGGAGAGCTGATCTTTTCCAGAGGCAGCAAGCTCCAGCCCCACTAGCAGAGCTAATGCATCCCTCCAAGACAACAAAACGCAACATGGAACAACATGAACGAGCATTTTCACGGCAATTTTACTCTGTGATACGTGACTTCTTTTTATGAGCATCTAATACTCCCTGAAAGCAGTGCCCACCTCTGGAAGCCTGGTGGCCACCTCACACTGGGCTGGAGAAGAGAGTAGTGGTAGCATAAAACCAGAACGATGTCCTTGCAACCAGCTAGTGAAAGGAAAAAACAACCCCAATAATTAATAATGTGTGACCACCACTTTCTCTTAGTTTCCTTGTGAACTGACATCTTCCCCATGATGTAAACGACGAGCTACATAAATAAGACAAATTCTGGTTTCTCCTCCCTCTGCGGAAGCTTCTGAGGAGCCTCCACTGAAGTCAATAGAGCTCATTGGGGTTTATATGGGTATAAGAGGGAGGAACATGGACAGAAAGCTTCAAGAGCAATGTCATAGGTACCTGTTATGGTAGCTCCAGATTTCTGGCCACGAATCATCAGGTTGATGGCCAGATAACCCAAAAGCCTTGCTTATCTTTGTGCACGCTTAAGATTACCTGCCGTACGAAGACAGGCTGAGAAATGTGGGCTTGTTCAGCCTCGAGAAGAGAAGACTTGGAGGAGACCTTATTACCATGTCCCAGTACTTGAAGGCTGGCTACCAAGAGGAAGGAGACTCCCTTTTTACAAGGAGTCAAGTGGAGAAAACAAGGGGGAGTAGTTGCAAGTTGCTCCAGGGGAGATTGTGGTCGGAGTCCAGAAGAAAATCTTTATGATGGGAATCGAGGAGGGCCACAAGGATGATCAGAGGGCTGGAGCACCTCTGCTATGAGGACAGGCTGAGGGAGTTGGGGCTGTTCAGCCTGGAGAAGAGGAGACTCTGCGGAGACCTTATAGCGGCCTTCCAGTATCTGAAACAGGCCTAAAAGAAAGCTGGGGAGGGACTGCTTGTAAGGGCTTGTAGCAATAGGACGAGGGGTAATGGTTTCAAGCTGGAAGAGGGTAGGTTTAGACTGGATGTCAGGAAGAAACATCCAGAGACACTGGAACAGGTTGTCTAGGGAGGTTGTGGATGCCCCTTCCCTGGAAGTGTTAAAGGCCAGGCTGGACGGGGCCTTGAGCAACTTGGTGTAGTGGAGGGTGGCCCTGCCTGCGGCAGGGGGGTTGGAACTAGATGATCTTCAAGATCCCTTCCAACCTTACACATTCTATGAATCCATGAACAATTAAACGTTGGAATAGTCTCCCAAGGGAAATGGTGGACTCCTCTACACCACGCAGTTTTAAGACTCAACGTGACAGGGTGCTGGGCCAACTTTCTTAAAACAATTGTTTTTAATTTTTTTTTTTATTATTATTTTTTTTTTACTTATAAGGTTTGACCAAATGATCCTTGAGGTCCCTTCCAACCTGGCATTCCATGATTTGCCTTCTTATTTCTCTGTAGAGAAAAGCACCGTCCCACACTTAAGAGAAGAGAGTGGATATAATGCCAACCATTAGAGTAGCAATTACTTATCTCACAGGAGATCCAAGAGGCTTAATTAGTTAATATTTGTAAACCATGCCGAGCTCCAGAGATGAAGGATGCAAAACAGAGCCCAAAAGCATTTCCGTTTTGCGACCCAGAAAGCCCAGCTGGTCAGAAACGGGCTCCTGGCCGAGGGCACTGTGGGTGGTGAGGCTGAAAGACATCTAAGTGAGTATTTCCCCTTCTTACAGCAGCTCTCTGAAACCCAGCGTGAATATGACACTAATGACATCTTTCAGAAATGTAATTAGCCTTCATTCACGGTGTGGTACATTAAGGGAGAATTCAGAGGCTTGGAGAAGTGGGCTCCAGTGGGGGAGAAGTGAGGCTTGTGCTTTGAGAGCTGCATTAGGGGAAGGGGAGGAAAAAAAACCAGAACAGAAAATGTTCTAATATTACTTAATTACACCAAGACATCCTCAGATGTAATCGAGCTCGGAGGGCTAAATGAAGGCTGCGCGTGTGAGACCAGCAGAGGCTGATGCATTTATAATGAGACCACTTTGCAAGGCAAACTAGGTCCCCACAGAGGGAAAAAGGGAGCAAAAAGGAAGGACAAGGAGGAGGCTGGGGAGGTATCACCAGGTGACTGAAGATCTGCCCATCTCCAGCGATTTTGAGCAAAGTCCCTTCCCCTCTGCTCTGGGTTGCAAGGCCAGGCTGGATGAAGGGAGGTTGGGAGATGAACGGTGTGGATGTTGGTACAGCACTGCCCAGCAGACCACTGCCTTGGAATTACATCACTCTCAGAATGGTTTGGGTGGAAAGAGACCTTTCAAGGTCATCTCATTCAACCCCCCTGCAGGGAGCAGGGACAGCTTCAACTAGAGCAGCTTGCTCAGAACCCCGGCCAACCTCCCCTGGAATGGTTCCAGGGATGGGGCAGCAACCACCTCGCAGGGAAACCTGGGCCAGAGTCTCACCACCCTCACAGTGATGAATTTCTCACTTCTCTCCAGTCTAAATCTCTCATGGTTCAGATGCTAAACTCCCATAAAAACCCCTTAGCACTCAATAAAATGTGTAAGAGCTGCTACTTCACATGGACAATGAGACGTCCTTCCATGCCGAACCAAACCCGGGTCGTTTCGGCACCTAACCAGCACCCTCCCCAGTTTGGGAGCTGGGATGGGAAAGCAAGCACAACCTCTCCCCAGGGCAGGGCTGTTCTCTGAAGATGAGAGGAGAAACCTTGCCCATGGTGGCCAGGGCTTGGCCCCATTGCTCCCACTAAACATTAATAGAAACCAAGTGGCTAAATCCCAGTCCTGGAAACAAACCCTTTTAGCCACAACACCGGAGGCTCAACACACATTCACAAGCCCATTCCAGCCCTGATTTACATACCATACAGAAGGAGACATTAAAATCCAAGCGGTTTATGGTAATAAACACTCATTTAAATATTCTGCTGGTAACCATCACTTCCAATTCCACTCAGCCTTGAAGGGGCTCTGTGCGCATGGATATACGGATGGGGAGATTTGAGAGGGACACTACATCTTCTCTCCCGATCGCCGCTTTTCCAGGAAAAAAAAGGATGTTTAATGTTCATTAATTGCTTCGCTTGGAGAAAGTGCTGTGTAAATTCGCCACAGGAGAGTGGATTTTTTTTTTTTTTTTAAATTTTTGTAAAGAAAGTAATACCAGGAAGCCCTGCTTGTGGCATGGATGGATTAGCCGAGTACGGCTCTGCTCAGGCTGTTTAAGCACCGCGATGGGTGACAAATAGCTATTAGCACTCAGCTCACTGTCACTGGAGGAATGAAAACGATGGAGATCAAACAAACGTTAGGTGGGAACAAAATACATTATTTATCACCAATTAATCTCCTTTTTTTTCTTTTTTTCCCTCTTGTTCACTAGGGAGCCCAAGCAGTAGGACTGGGGTGGGAGGCAGCACTACCTTGCTGAAGACCATGGAGACTCATCAAGTGCTTTTGGTGAACCTTGCACTGATCCACCCCTTTGTGACATCAAACAGCAACGGGAAGTTAATAGGTTGTGGAATAAACCTACAGGCTGCGGTACCAAATAAAGGCCCAAGAGGCTGCAAGTGTCCCAACCCTGTTTTCAAGGCTCTCAGAGCCAACTCCACCACAAGCCTCGACACTGCCCTCAAAGCTGGACCACAGCAATCTCAGAGGATGAGGAAGAAGAAAAGATACCCACTGCTACCTACTTCAGGCCAAGCACTGAGGGCTCTGTCTTTTCCCACGTCCTGTGGAAGATGAGGGACACAGAAAGCTGCGATGTAAAGACAGAGACGAAGTTTTGTCCCTTCTTCCCCCCCAGACTCTTGTCAGTGGTGCCCAGCAACAGGCCAAAGGACACAAACTGGAACCCAGGAGGTTCCATTTGAACAGGAGGAAAAAATTCTTTGCTGGCACGGGCTGCCCAGAGAGGTTGTGGAGTCTCCTTCTCTGGAGAGATTCCAAACCCGCCTGGACAATGTAATGCTGGCCCCCCTGTTCTGGGTGATGCTGCTGGAGCAGGAGGGTTGGACCAGATGTTCTCCAGAGGTCCCTTCCAGTCCCCACCATGCTGGGATTCTGTGAATCCTTACCTGAGTGCAGCCAAACTCTGTGCAGCACTCACACCAAGCCTGAGACCTTTTGCACTATTTGCTGTGAGATCAGAGAGAGAACAGAGATGGATATGGCAGGCAAGTGAGTAGCAGCAAAGGGGGACCAGGGAGTGAGCAGAAATACACAGTGAAGATCTTGGGCTAAGCAAAATGACCAGCAAACTCATCCACATACTGAGGGCAAGTGATCCACATTCACACCTTGTCTGAAAAACCTACCCAGGATATTTCATAGAACGGTCTGAGTTGGAAAGGACCTTAAAGATCATCTAGTTCCAATCTCCCTGCCATGGGCAGGGATACCTCCCACTAGATCATCTTGCTCCAAGTTCCATCCAACCTGGCCTTTGCTCCTTACCTGCCCATCCATGGGAAAGCACAAGAAGCGGTAGCAGAGCCCAGGGGCTGTTGCAATGCCCCTATTATACTACTGATGTTTTCTGCCCAAACCATCCCAGGTGTGGCTCCTCATTGCAAAACAGTAGCCAGGAGAACCGCCCTGATCCCTTCAGGCTCCAACCTGTCCCTTGAACCACAACTCCCAGAAGAATTACCCAGGATTTTCTTACAGGGGACCACCAAGTGATGCCAAGAGACGTAAGCAAGAGCCTGCGCCCATTTCAGCCACTTGACAAGGTCTTGCAAGATCCATGTTTGCATTAAAAAGAAATTAAAAGGTTTTCCACTCCACTAGCTTGCCCAAAGCCTGCATACTAAGTAGTAAATGCTACCTATGAGGTTGAATAAAATCTTCATAACAACAAAAAAAAAAGCTAGCAGTCATTGAATACATCATGAACGATGACATTGGGGAGGCATTGTTCTTCTCCTGCCTGATGGACCATGCCGGAACACCTGTTTTTTATCGGGAAACCGTTAATAACTGTCAGCACTGAAATCAGTGCTCAAAATGTGTCATTAAGTCAAGTCATTCCAACCACCATCTAACCCAGAGAGAAAAAAACAAAACAAAACAAAAAAAACAAACACAAAAACAAAACAAGGAGGAATAGAGGCAAAATTAGATCTTGGAGAAACCCAGATAAATGTCAAAAATAGACTTAGTTGGGTAACTATAGGTGATTTTAACTGATTATCTACAGACATTAACCCTTTCAATTAATCCATCAAGGATTGATTTCACTCCAATCATCTCCGAAAGCTACGCCGCCCCCCCCGCCACCCCCACCCAGAGCCAATAGAAAACCAGTTTCTGGTCCTGCATTTCTCCTACACTGGTTGTAAAAGGGCAACAGGGCTGGTTACTCAGGGGCGTCTAAAGTAACTCTGATGCAGGTAGGAAGGATAGAAAGGATGTTCTCTACTTAGCAGGGTGGACATTTGGAGAACACAACACTTTAAGGACTGCAAGGTCTTCATCTTATCAGAGAATCATAGACTGGTTTGGGTTGGGAGGGACCTTTCAAGGTCATCCAGTCCAACCCCCTTGCAGGGAGCAGGCACAGCTGCAACTAGAGCAGGTTGCTTAGAGCCCTGGCTAACCTCCCCTGGAATGGTTCCAGGGATGGGGCTGTTTCTGTCCAGTAGAACCCTGCTGCCACCTTGTAAATTAAATACATCTATCCAAGTTTTGATGTCTTCTGCACCGGCAAAGCAGGCAGAGATAAGAAGACTGCTTGTCCGTGGTGATCTACTGCCCTAATTAGCTGCCTTTTTTTCCCCCATTATCAAGGACCTTGTGACACCTATGGAGTCCTCCAGTTTGTATGAAGAAGTATTGATTGGAGACAGCAACTCCATTCCCTGCATTTTTGGAACAAGGCTCTGCAGTTCTTTTAGCAAAGCCCTCAATTCAAAGGTGACCGGCGCAGGAGCTTACACTGGCCCCATTTGCAAGGAGTCACAAGCCGCTGCTGAAATGGTTTGA